>ML777292.1:132421-155706 GCA_009831015.1 Picea engelmannii | reverse complement strand
GGGGTCGATATTGATACTAGAGTTAGAGAGGGGGATGAAAAGACGGGCAGAGTTAAGGCAACCACACATAAGAAGGGGTTTGATTAGTGAGAAGGTGGCTTTGTTCCATATTTTTGTCTTCTTTCGCCATATTATCTTCTTATGAGTTTTTCTTTCGCAAGATATGGAAGAAGCTCAAGCTCGTGAATTTCTTTTTAAGTGACTTTATAGCTGAGAATATTTCTTTGAGTGGTTCTTTTGGTGAACTAGACTGACCCCGAAGCTCCTTTATGGCTATTTCGGAATCCCCCAGCACAGTTAGATTTTGAATGTTCCACTCCTGAGTGAGCTTTAATCCCATGTAGACTGCGAGGATCTATGCTTTATTATTAGTAGTCTTCCACAGACCCCAGGAATATTCTACTATTTTTTTCCCCTCAGAATCGTAGATGACTTCGCCCGCACCTGCCACCCCTAAGTTACATGTTGTTGCTCCGTCAAAGAAGAGAAGGAAGGAATGTTGTTGTCTCTGCCATGAGAATTTGTTGTTATCGAGGAACAATTGCCAATCTTGTTGTTTGGGGGCCTGCATAGGAGACATAAGGATTGCCTTTAATGGCCCCCGAATGTGGACGACCCAGTCTTCTTCACTTGGTTCCAAGATGCCTAGGGGATCAAAACCAACTTCCTTGTCTCTTAAAACTTATGATATTAGGCCGTAGATTTTGGCAAAGATGTTATGCATTGGGGGGAGCTTCTTGCGAAATATGGCTTGATTCCGAACTAACCAAAGTTCCCAACAGAAAAATTTGGGGATTTGTCTCCAAAGAAGGGTGAACTTCTTTTTATTTTTGAAGTTGTCAGCATATCTTTGATTCCAGTGGATAAAATTTTTATTCCAGCTATCTGGGGGAAGGAGGGGATTGGGGAGGGGAAGGTAAATGATATTATAGAGATGGGTAGTGAAATTGCATTCCATAAAAAGGTGGGTGATGGTTTATGAGGCTTCAAGGCAAAAGGGGCACTGAGAGGGGCCATGGATGCCCCGCTTGAGAAGGTTTCCAGCTATTAATATTTTGTCCTGGACCAAAAGCCAGCAGAAGATATTGTTTTTCGGTAGCGATGGGTCAAACTAGATCTCTTTCCATATTTTGGAGGGACGGGGGGCATGGGTTTTGGAGAGAAGATGGGTGTAACCCTCCTTAACAGAGAAGAGTTTATCACCCCATATTCAAGAGTCAAGGATGGAGCGGTTGAGGGGGGGCACATCCAGCTAGAATGTTGAAAAAAATGGGGAGGAGAGGGTTGAGAAACTCTGGGGAGTTAGGAAACTTCCAATTGGCCTAGTCCCCATCATTTCTCCAAAGGAAGAAATCATGTAGCTTGAGGAAGACATTTGCATGGCACAAATATTTAAATGGTTGAAGAGTCACAAGGGAACTCAGGGGTTCATGGTTGAGGATACAGTCCGACCAAATATTTATTGTGTCTCCATTTCTGGGAGCCCAAGAGAGTTTGGCCTGTATAAGAAGAGTTGTGTTTTTGAGAAGGTGTCATATCAAGGAGACTTGAAAGGTGGGAATGGATCCATCTAAGCATCTAAGCCTGGAGGTTTGGAAGTATTTTTTTATAAGGGCTATCTTCCACCAATCTGATTTACCCGTTGTTAAGCGTCAGGCCAGCTTAGCTTCCAATGATCTATTCATTATAGTTGGATCCTTGATGGCCAGACCTCCTTTATTGTAGGGCTGGAAGATTTGTTTCCAATTTATGAGATGGAATGTTTTCATATTTTTTTTGCCACCTTCCCAGAGAAATCATCTTAAATCTCTGGAGATTTTCTCTAGAATGCCTTTGGGATCTAGTAATCCTGAACATTGAAAGATGGAGAGGGAGGAAAGGACCGATTTGATCAAAACGATTTTCCCAGTGGGATTGAGCCACCGGCCTCCCCAATTCTGAATTCTCATTGATATCTTCTCGATGATTTCTAGTCAAGTTGAAGAGCCATAGGAGTTGAGGAAAATGGGAATTCTGAGATATTTGAAGTAGTTCCATGTGGTTATGATGGGGAATCCGAATATTCTGGCGATCTATTTTTTTATATGCCCTGGTACGTGCCATCCATATATTTTTCATTTAGATATGTTCATCTTGCCACCTGAAACTATAAGAAAGGAGCTAAGAAACTTTTGAAAATGGTTGGCAGTGTGAATTGTGGTTACTCCCAGTAAGAGAGTGTCATATGCAAATTGAGAGTGATTTATTTATTTTACCCCTCTCGCTATGAGTAAACCAAGGAGCTTTCCTTTTCTTCGTTCCTCTTCCAAATTTCGGCTGAGAGAGTCTCCTAGAAAAATATAGAGAAAGGGAGAGAGTGGGAAACGTTGATGAAGGCCTCTTCTTTCTTTGATAAAATTGGTTGGATGCCCATTAAGGAGAGGAGAGATCCAAGGATTACTGATGCAAGCTTTGATCTAGTTGCTGAAGTTTTCTAAGAATCCATAAGATTTTAGGGTTGAGAAGAGGAAACTATGTTTAACCGGGTCAAAAGAATTTTCCATGTCGAGCTTGACGACCATACCTGGAGTTTTGGTTTTCTTGCTTGAATGGATGGCGTCTTGAACCAGGACAATGTTGTTTGTTATCTACTTGTCTCTAAGAAAACCACTCTGATTTTCTGAGATTGGTTTTGTGAGTAAGGGGGTGAGATGATTCGGAATGATTTTGGTGAGGATTTTGTAGGAGGAGTTGCAAAGCGAGATGGGGTAGAAGCGAGAGAATTTTGAGGGTTTGGATTATTTGGGAATAAGAACTAAGAAGGTAGATTTGGTTTCTCCTCCAAATTTTTGTTTGTGCAAAGTATAGTTTAGCATTTTCTTCAAGTCCCATTTGATGGTGCCCCAATAGGATCGATAAAATCTTATTGGAAATCCATCAAGTCCCAGAGCATTATCTGGATCCAGACTCCAAATTGCTCTAACTATTTATTCCTCCATGATATCTTGAGTTAGTTGATTATTTTCTGCTTCTAAAACTAACGCAGGGATATTTGTTATCATGTCGGTAGACTCCATGTGTGTCGTTTCCTCCCTTGGTTGCTGCTATAGATTATTGTAATGGTGGTAGGCCTCTGTTTTGACCTCATCATTAGAATAGATTTTCTTCCCCTTTCTCGAGGTAATGGAAGTGACTATGTTTTTTATCCTTCGATATTGAGCTTGCTTGTGGAAGAAGAAGGTGTTTGAGTCTCCTGCTTTTATCTAGAGGCTCTTGGACTTTAGACGCCAGTGTTATTCCTCTTTGTGTAACGTAGCTTGAAGATGTTATTAGGCCTCTTTTTCTTGGTTCATCAGAACTTCAATAACCGATTCAAATTCTATTTTCTGTCAGATTTGTCTGAGTTGCTCTTTTTTTTATTATTTTTCCTGGTGGGGGGGGGAGTGAATGATTTTTTCACCCAGTCTTTGAGAGAAATATTAACGTATTTTATCTTACTTTCCCATAACAATTTAGGGGATCCAGAGAAAGAGGTGGTCCAATATTGTGTGAAAAGAGTGGGGATGGTTGGGTTATCCATCCAGAGCTGATTGAAGTAGAAGGGAAGGGGGCTAAAGTTCTGAGGGGAGAGGAAGGAGACGGTAATGGGTTTATGATCTGAGATTGTGAAGGGGAGAATTTGGGAGGAGATGTCGAGGGGGGAGAGAAGGAAGTTGATACTGTTAAGGAAGCAGTCTAGGTGGGATGCATTATGTTGAAGGCCAACACATTTGTTGTTCCAGGTGTAGTTTCCTTTGGTGGATTTGATATCTTGCATGTCCCAATCTGAAATGAGATCAATAAGGTTTTCTGAGAAGGGATCTCTAACTTTTCTTCCTCCTTTTTTTTCCCTGGGGCTAAGGTGGGTGTTGAAGTATCCCTCGATTATACAAGAAGAGGGGTATATGGAGTTTCAGAGATTTGAGAGAGAGGTCCAGGTTACCATTTTGTCTTTATAAGTGTTTGGCATGTAGCTATTGACCACAAAAATAACATTGTTGTTATCCTTGTTTTTTAAGACTGTTAAAATCTAGTTTTGAGTTTCAGAAATTACCTCAGAGCTCCATATATGTTCCTTCCAGAGTGTTGTGATGTTGCTAGAGGCTCCCTGAGAACTAACTGTCGCTCTGCCAATGTTGTTGAAAATTTTGTTTGTTTCTTCAAGAAGTGAAGATGAGTCCATTTTGGTTTCTTCGAGAAGGATGACCAAGGCACTGGCCATTTGTTTTAGATCTTTTAGTGCTTCAGCTTTAAGCTTACTACTGAAGCCCCTATAGTTACAAGAGAGAAAAATCATTAAAGGGGGTTGGAGGGGGCTCGACTTCTATGAACTGAGTGTTCCATTCCTCTGGTTCCTTCTTTCCTTGTGGATGCATAGATTGTATGTTCCGTAGTCTATTGTTTTCCTTGATCCTTTTCTTTAGCTGATGCTTCTTCTCTGATCCTTGTTCGTTCACTGCCCTGATTTTCTTGGCTTCTCCGATGGGATCTCTCCTTCTTCTTTTTCTTGATTATATTACACATATGGGTTTGAGGTTGAATTTTCTTTATGTGTGGGTATATTCACTTATTCCATGGAGGGATCATCTGTGTCTGATTCATCAATGATGTTGATTAGGGGTGGGTCAGGGGTAGAGGAAGAATTTAGAACTGGAGAGGGGTTATGCTTTGAGGAGGTTTATCCTAACGGTTCATAGGGTTTGCGGCTGAGGGGAGGATTGAGGATCGAAGAGGGATCCTTTTTGGGTGGGGATTTTGGGGTAGGGTTTTGATGAGAGGGTTATGTCGTGGGTTGAGGGCTTGAAGATCCTCGACGAGATCCATTATTTTTACCGCTGGAGTTTTTTTTGCGAACCTGTTTCCATCCGTCTTCTTGTGGGAGTGATTCAATTTCTGAGGACTACTTGTTGTTGGGGAAGTTCTTTGAAAAGTGACCATATTCATGGCAATATTTTCATTTGAATGGAAGTTTTTCGTAGTCTATTTTTTGGATGTGAATCCAGTTGTCTAGCTTTAACTTGATTTCTTTCGGGAGCTCTTTTTCTAAATCTACTTCTATGCATATCCTAGTGCTGGAGTAGAGGTTGGATATGGGCTCTACCCTGTCAATATATTTCCATAAGGAGTCTCCTATGATTTTGAGGACTTCATCACCCCAGCAGTGAAAAGGAAAGTGTGGAAGCCTTACCCATACTGGCACAGTTGAAGGAATGTCGTTTTATGGGTCGAAGTTAGGCATCCAATTGTTTAGATATAACCCTCTTGGGACAAAGAAATATGGGTTGTTTATAAAGATGAGATCTTTTTCTGATTTAAGCTCAAAATAAAAAATATAGAAGCCCTTACCGTAGAAGAAATGATTCATATGTCCTTGAACCAGGGGGTGTCAGTTCCACTCAATCCAGAGATCTATTTGTCGAGGTGAGGGCCAAAGGCCCATGAAATGACCAACAAGTTCTCGTGAGGCAAAGGAAAGGGATTTTATTCTCGCAATGGTACTGGGGATTGAGATTTCTGGGATCTGCTCCAATGTTTTGACAAACTGAGAGGTGTTGAGCCGAGTTGGGGGAGGGAAAGGTGAACCCACGAGGGCCTTAAAGATGATGACTTCATCTTGGAAGTTTAGAGGGGGATCCGAATCTGGATCCTCAGAGGCCATCAGGGAGGGTCGAAGGGAGTCAGGAGGGACGGGAGGGCCAAGGGAGGCGGCCAAGAGAGCCTAGGGTTTTCTCAGTAAGCTCATGTATGAGTTAGTAAATTAGAATCATATTTTTCACCTAAGCATTATTATGAAAGGAAGATGAAATATTTCTTTGAAGTCAAGTTGAGAACCATATCAATGGAAGAATATGAGAAAAGGTAACCTTGAGACAATGTTAGGGTTAACCTATCTGAATGTATTATGGAGTTTTTCCTTATTCAATTTGGAGGCATACTATCCAATAACTTGTTCGTTATGCTAACCTACCCAACACCTACCTTCATTGTTAAATACTTAACCACTAAATTTGTGACTTAATTCTTATGGCCCTAGACAACCTAGCTACTAATATTAATGCCCCCAAATCCCTTAAAACTAAGAATTCTAATGAATGTACATGGACCCATGTGTAGAGAAAGAGTAAATCAGGTAAATATTCACAAGATAAAGCTCCACCAATGGCTACAAACCTAACCCATTGGGCCCCTACCCCTCCTACCCCATCCCCCAAGGTTTCAAACATAAGTAATTATTCACATCACATTACCCTTATATTGTCACAATCTATGGAACCTGAATCTAGAAATACCTTGGTCATCCCTCATTACTTCTTGTGCACTGAAATCTGACAGCGGTACATCAATTGGTCGACGCAATTATGTCGACACTCCGAAGAAACATGGTTATTAGTTTCACTGGTGTATTAGGGTTGGATATCTGATGAACATATTGATGTTGGATATCTGACACACCGTCATCAGTTATACCAACGACCCTAAGGACCAAAATCGTGTCAAAACCAACCATTATTTCCGGCAAATACTCGTCGAGGTCCGACATAACTACACGTCAAATATTTGACATCCATACAGTAGATTTGATAGAGGTGTCATATCTTCCATGGATATTACTATCAAACCCGTTGTTGGATATCTGATGCCCATGTTCATCGAATATTCAATTTCCATACAGTAGATTCGACGGAGGTTCCTTTCCTCTGAAATATATTATTGTTGTACCTTTCATCAGAAATCCAATGCACACATTCGTCAAATATTCGATGAGCTAACAATAGATCTGACAGAGGTTCCATACCTCTGATAGATATTCCTATCGGACCTTCTGTCGGATATCTGACAAAACTGTGTATATTAAAAAAAAAATAATAAGATTACATTACATGAGATCCTGGGAATTTTTTAATTGCCTCCAACATACCATCTCATGACTTGGATTACATTTCTCCCATTTTGTGGAAAATAATCTAGTGGTTATCCTTATTATCCCAACTATGTGTCTTTTAACATGTTCATATTAGGAAGAATTATGATGTCTCATTTCTTTGGTCCATGTATTTGGGTATTTAAGGTATACTCTCACTACTAGAAATTGGTGGGAGACACATTCTACTACTTGTGCATAATTTGTAATCATTTAATACTATCTAGTGGGAATTTATGTGTGTGTGTGTGTGTTAAGTAGTACTTCCCAACCGATCAAGGTGGTCGGTCCCTACTATAATAATATATTGATGGTCTACTTACTTTCATTTACAACAAAATTTAAGAAGGGGAGAGAGAGGGATAAATTCACTTGTAGAAAGTTCCCAAAGGTATTATCTTCCAATGACATACATTGGAGGAGCAGGTTTTGAGAGAATCAACCATTCTAGAATGACCTAAAAAGAATCCAAAAAAAAAGAATACCTTCTCCTTGGGATGGAAAATAAAATTATCTCTCTAACCTATGTAATAAAATATCTTGAAACCCTATCTTGCATTGCATGTAAAAATCCCTAAATCTAGAAAAATACCATTGTTACTATGAAAATGAAATGCTAAAATCACCAATAGAATAAAGAAAACATCGAAGATATGGGAAAGAGTAAATATTTTGTTGATGAAGAAAGATAGGTACAAATTAAATTATACATGTGGAGAGATGGATCTCTAAATTCTTCTTCTTCTAGGGGTGGTCTTCTCTTGGGATTCTCCAAGTCATTGTACTCCAATCAACAAGCCTCCCCCCTTTATAAATGAGAAAGAAATGGAAAAATCAATCAGATTCTCTCAAACATTTCACAACATGATCTTGCACTCAAATATCCTTGCTGCAACCGAGAAAAATAACACCACTCTCTCCAAAGTGTATAATTTATACCCCAATATTCCCTTTTATATAGGTTGTAGTTATAAAAATATGTAAATTGGTTCACCTATTAGGTGAAGAATCCTATAAACCAAACTCATAAGAATGGATTAGTGCCCATTAGAGATGCCATTGAAATTCTAGCACTATCTCAATCTAAATTTTTGGTGGTAGTCTACTTGCATTATAAATTGGAAAGATATATATGATCTGTTTAAATAAGAAGAGGAAATTTTTCATTGAGGATTTAAATAACTTACGGTGTTCTCTATGAATACTCAAAATGTGCATGTTACTTCTAGACTTCCACCTTATCCCATTGCAATACCATTAACAAATGCTAATTGAATCAAACATACAAAATTTTGCATGTAATTAATTAAATAGAAACATAACAATTAGAAGAAGAAATATTCCATTTACTTTTCTCAAGCTAGTTGGGGAAAGATAACATGAAATCAATGCAATATTAACAATGTTTTATGTGAGCATCACAAAAACAACATAATTTTTTTTATCATAGTTTTACATGGTAAGTAAAGCATATACGTATTCTACTTTGAAAGAAATAAACCTCGATTACATTGAAAAAATACGCGTAAAATCTAAGAGAGGTTATTCTTCTAAACAAATTAGCATTGGCCTTGAATGCCAACTTGCACTAATAATGATATCATGTTTTTCAATTGTGAAAAAGGAGATATAAAGCAAAGAAAAAAATTCTTACCCAAGTTTTTTTGTATATATGGATATGATATTGACACCAATAGAATTTGTATAGAGTCTCAATAACTGCAAAAATAGTTAACTAATCATAATGCATTGTATGAGTACACACTCACAAAAACACATAAAAAGTCATGTTTGTACACACTTGAATATTTTAAAAGAATATTAGCATTTGATAGAATGCATATTCACCACATGAATGCATGTATGACACTTGTGATGAGACAAGAAATGTTGACAAGATTTTATGGATAAATAATACCATAAATGACATTTGCGACAAACACAGTTTACCTGGTCCTCCATCATAGAAGCTGAAATAGATCATATTTCTCAGTAGAGTGTGTTTAGGTTGTTCCATGTGTTTCCAATGTTTTCTACTCTTTCCTTGTTTGTTTTTCATAGGCTCACAGACACATCAAAAACAACCAAGGAAAGAATAAAAAAACATGGGTAGCATAAACCTTGTCAGAAATATGTTGTGGATCGTGGATTGACTACCATTCAAACCTGCATTTGTCAAATAAAATAATATATTAAATGACTAAATAATAACTAAACACCAATGAGCTTGTATTTGACAAAGAGAATTTGTCATGATCCCCATCGTTAGGATAACAAGTGACATAAGACAAGTACAATATTTTTTTTTTTCAGTGCAAGGAAGGTAATGTTATTAATACAACAACACAACTCGACAATATCCCATAAATGAATTTAACATAGCATATAAACACAAAATTCATAGCATGTTAGCACATCATGAAGTTTGACGCAATTTACGAATGTTTATTCAAGCAAGGAATAAAAATGACTATCATACATTGATCTTAATTAACTCTGCATTAACAATCTAATTCTAAATCAGTCCAACATTATCAATATTTATCAGTGCATTAGAACATGAATTAAATCAATATTTATCTACAAGGCACAAAAGATCCAAATTACACCACCAATCACAATCATAATAAATTCATTGCACAAGAGAGTCTGTAACTCAATTCAACATACAAAACATCATTCATGCGTAAAATAAATAACCAACACCCAAACATTCTAGTAACCCTTCAATGCACGCCAACCTGGGAATCCAAACATTATACCATAGATCCTTCAATACCTTACAAGTCACACACACGAGAGATAAGGGAAATAGAATTGTTATTCAACAACCAAATGAATTAAATAACTCAACTAATATTTAGAACTATCCTTCAACAATTAATTTTATGCGCACTAGCATTCGATTCACTTAATTAGCAATAAACCGACTTTACCCAAAAAAAAAAAAAAGGGAAACCAACCGTTGGGCATGCGCTACTAGACGTTACAGTTATCATCTACAACAGTGTTACCATAGCCAGCCGGCATTCTAGAATTCACAGTTCAGTTTTAAATATGGCGAACTAAATCTGGGTAAGAGCAAAATTAGGAACAAATCTTGTGGCAGCCAGTAATGGTCTGGAACATCCTTAAGGAGATTAATAAGGTAGTGATTTGTGGGTCCCTTTTTATTTACTCGAACCATGAGGGAGCGTCGGGCGTAGTAAGGGCTAACTGGACGTAATGGAAGGAGTCTGCGCAAAGCAGAGACAACCCCGAGCTCAAGGGAAGGTACGAATGGGTGGATGAAACGTCTAAGGAAGAGGTAAAATGGTGGATCGTTACACAGAGAAGACATGGGATTTTCCCCAAATTGGCTGCGGAGAGAAGCGATCAAGGGTGGAAGCAATTTACCAAGGGATGCGAGGTACGCAATCGTTGTCTAGGATTCCCACCAGATAGGTTGACCAAGATGAAAATTATCCAAGAAGATGAGGCCTTAGGTGGCTAGACTGAGAACAAGTTCCCAGCCAACAACGAGGAAACAGATTTGCTAAGGACGACCTGCACTTGCGCAATACCAAAATACCAAGCCTCGATTGCCACACCCTCCATTGAAGGGATGGCTTAGAAGTTTATGCACAGAAAAGGATAAAGGATCACAAGGTCTTATAGTATTAAGACATGAGGGAAAATATGAGACACCATCTAAGGAAATAAACTGCAAAAACAGGTCGTCTTTTATCCTTTTGAACGGAGTTTTAAGTAACACACAAATAATAAGGATTTGGTTGCGCTAAAGCAATCAGTACTAGTAAAGAGAGACACAACATTACCTCCCATATGATAAGAGTCTTCTAGTAACTACATCAATTAAGTGGAGCACGAAATAAAAGGCTACGCTAGGTTCACCATCGACTAAATACAGAATCACTCAATTTGTTATGAAAAGGAAAAATTCTCATGCTAAGTACAATTACATTAGAGGGTCAATGATCTCGGAAAACATTTGTTCAAATCAATTTCCTGATATGGTATATAGAAACAGACTGTAAGTAGAGAAATGCTATCACCTAAAAATCCACTCTATAAAAGATAAAGCTCAAACCCCATTTTCAGAATGTTTACGAAATCATCCATAGGAACGAGTTGGGACAAGGCTAGGTGCAAGAGACTCTCGGTTAGGAGTGAGCTTCCTTTTTAAACTATGGCGAGGGAAGAAGCTACAGGAAGCTAAGTTGGCAAGGAAACAAAGGTAGGACTGTAATTTCTAAGGATTTTTAACACAGATCTACTCACCTGAATATATTCTTAATAAATCATTGAAACCAAATTTTAATTCTAAGCTGAAATAAAATTTATCTGAATTACATTTCACCACTAATGTCCAAAATTTCAACTCAACATTTTCCATTATAGATATTCATATAATAAAATTTAACTACCTTTTCAATACAATTTACACATGCGGACATTGGCCATTATAGATATTCATATACAAAAAATTTAACTAATTTTCAATAAAAAAATTCGCACATGTGTACCATAGCCAATGGAGAAGACCCGAAAGTGGTTGTCTTGTGCTTGCGCTGTGTCCAAATCTTGCTTACCAACCGTTGAGACCTCACCGGTACCTCCCAGCCAACGCTAGGGGTACTCTTCTTCCCCCTGAGCCCCTCGAGCCGCAAAGGGGCCATGGTCACAACCAGAGAATACTAGCTCCCAGCTCACCTCACAAAGTCGAGCTACCACTCATTATCCAAGATGGGTATCCCAACTCCCACAAGAAAATTTCAGTCAAAATTAAAATCCAATAACATAACCTTATGCATACTAGACGTGATCCTTTCTCTTCCTCAACCATTCCTTTTATAGATTTTTCTTAGTGATTAGTTGTGAAAACCATCATTAAATTATTTTTATTAAAATTTAATTAGAATAAACCGCCCCCATACACATGTCACCCGATCTCTTAGTTGCACCAGAAATTCAATTAATTAATTAATTAAAATTTCTTATTTCCCTCACCCACCTAAAAGTGTTCATAAAAACGCTCATCGGTGTCCATTTATTCTCTTACATTCCTTTTAAATACTGTTGCATTTCTTAAAGATTATTTGAGTTCTAAATTAGAGACTTCCCTAGGCTAGATTCCTTCCTATGTTCCACATCCCTTTTGTCTTTAAGTTTCCCCTTTTTATCTAAGTTCAGAATTAGCAAGTTTACACACAAACAACATATTACCTTTTTAATAATTTGATCATTCATTAAAAAATTTAATTTAATTATTTATATTTGAATTTTCTTCATCGCCCCTTAGTTAAATTCCCTTTTAGGTTTTTTTTGTTCACATGCCCTACTTAGACCTAGGCTTTTAAATTTACAAGGCTCGACAAACTTTTTTAAGGGAATTTATGATTATTAAACTTTACTTACGCAACATTCATTTTAAGGCTAACCAAGTCCTAAGGTGACATATGTTTTAGGTACTAAGTTCAATAACTTACCAGTGTTAAAATCGCGACGTGCCCTTCAAGATGCATTACGTTCTCCAAGGGTGCCACTCGCATGCATTCATGTTTTATTTACGCGGCATTCCCTTCAAGACACACTACGTGCTCTAAGGGTGCCACTCACCTTTTGACTGATTTTGGTAGACGTCAAACCACTGGAATCAATACTGCATAGGTGACCTTGTGGGAGACTAAGGGCCTCTAAGGAATAAGGACCCTTCCTTATTTCACACCCTTTAGAATCATCATGAGCGACTGTCACAGTCTTCCCTCACGACATCGTGGATATCTCGAACTAGGTAATCGTTAACCTACAGTTTGAGCCATGACGAGAGTGCTAATAGGTTGTTGCGGGGATATTTCCACACCTCTCCCTCAATGTCTTTGGTTTTCGTGCGTGACTCATTTACTCCAAATGTGAGTCTAGTTGGCAAGCTATCGTCAACCTGTATCCATCAATTAAACATGTCAGCGATAAAAATCAACATCATAATCTAGTAGTCATATGTCACATATGCAATAGCAAAAACACTCAAACCATCACAGTCCACCCCCTGACTCGGTCCGGAGTTCAAGGAGGTCCCTCGATGCCATCGACATCCTTAATCAGTCTAGAGTCCTGCACACTCAGGAAAAACCAATCAATAGCACTTGTCTATATAAATATCATAAAATAACATATCATCAAATCCACAACATCATCATGCTCCATAATAGAAACAATCAATCATATAATGAACCAGATCACTTGCACAGAAGTGTCCTCAAAGAATAAGTCCAATCAGGTGTGCGCAAGAGTGGGATGTTACAGAATTAAATGTTATATGATTGAATAATAATTAAATATGTATGATTCTCTAGAAATACTAAAGGGGAATACCTCATGAATGAGCTCCTCTTGGTTTCAAGAATACTTTTTTCTCTACTAAACAAGACCAACCACGTGAAGGTGGAAGGTCATTTGGTCCCTGCCCCCCTCACATCACTCTCAATTCCCCATATCCAATCATGCATAACAAGTAGAAAAAAAATAACTAAGGGTAAATGAAATAAATAAGGTACATGCATACATAACATATAAGGTCCAAGCACTACTAGAAAAAATAAATTGAATCCAAGATAAGAATGTTGGGTATGCATGCAACCCTTATAACCATTTATGGGAATCAATAAATATACACCAACAGAGAATCTAATAGTGTAATAGGATGGACAAGTACTTTATACTACCTAGGAATGAAATTTTCATTTCCCATTAAATACAAAATGTTGAGCACCCACACTATTCACAATCAATTCTAGGCATACATTCATTTGCAAATCAAAGAGTAAAAAACAATGTAAGGGTCTCAATAAACAGTATGCAATCACTTCCTCCTTCAAGTTTGTTTCTCATTCAAGAGCACTACCCAACCATAAAAAAAAGAACATGCATATTTTTTAACTCTAATTATACATTTCCTCCATTCACCAAGGCATACAAAATGTTATTGAAAGCTTCAAATTATGGGTAACCTAAATATTTGACAAAGTATCCCATGCATGCAAACATAATAAACTCATCATGGCATGCAACCAATTTTATTGAGAGCATATTTCTACCATTATGTTTTAACTGAAACACAACCTATCATGTCCATAAACCAAAATACTCATAGTTGAATCAAAGGCAATAATCAATACCATGAATTCATTCCCCCAAAACCACAAAATTGATTAGGAGCAATGAGTTTCCAACACATTTTTCCATGGAGAAATTGGTGTTTGAAAATGTTGGGAAAGGACATACGAAGAGTGCGAAATTTGTGAGATTTTTCACTTAACCATTTTTATAAAAGGTTGTAGCTTACTCTATGAGCATGCCTATGTATATAGTAAAGGAATAGTGTATGAGAGTACTTCAATGTTCTAGGATTATGCACATATATTATAAATTTGATGCATGAATATACTTTGTTGCAGTCATCATAAACCAAATATGAACTTTTCAAATATTCAAGCATGCATTATGGCCTAAAACTATGAATGGCATGTATGCTGAAATCATATAGTTCATGTATGCCATACAAATTGTTATTCAAGGCTTCAAATTATGGGTAACCTAAATCTTTGACAAAGTATCTCATTCATGTAAACATAATAACCTCATCATGGCATGAAACCAATGCTATCAAGAGCATAGTTCTACCATGAGTTTTTAAGTGAAACACAACCTATCATGTCCATAAACCAAGCTACTCATAGTTGAATCAAAGGAAATAACCCATACCATCAATTCATGCTCAAAAAATTACAAAATTGATTAAGAGAAATGAGCCACCAACATAGTTTTCCTTGGATAAATTAGTGTTTGCAAAGATTGGGCAAGGACATATGAAGAGGAATTTTCACTTAACCATATTTATAAAAGGCTATAGATTACTCTATGAGCATGCCTATGTATATAGTGAAGGAGTGGTGGCTGAGAGTACTTAAACCATCCAAGATTATGCACATATATCATAAATTTGATTCATGAATATACTTTGTTGCAATCATCATAAACCAAATCTGCACTTTTCAAATATTCAAGCATGCATTATGGCCTAAATATATGAATGGCATGTATGCCAACATCATATAGTTCATGTATTCCATACAAGCTGTTATTCAAGGATTAAAATTATGGGTAACCTGAGTCTTTGAAAAAGTAGAAAAGATGACTATGGGACACTCTCAAATAAGAAAAAAGGTTTTAGGAGACAAAATCATGCGCTAAAGAACTATATTTTTTCCACTATAGAGAATAAAAGCCATGTAATCAAGGGAACTTATAATTGTAATGATCTGAGAAGAAACAATGACCACATTATATGTTGGAGATAGAAGAATCAATGGAGTTAGTCCTATGATGCAACTCTATTTCTCTAGGATCTGCAAATCATTTAGAAACAATTAAGGGTAGTAAAATGTCTTATGTAGTTGGAGAGTGTTCTATTGCAAGTTTACAAAAAGATGGAGAGAAACAAGAGAAGAGATTGGATTCTGGTTATTTCAATGATGATAGGTCACATTGGTACTTGAATACCCCTATGTAATTTGGGAGAAGTGACCATATATTGTAAGTATAGATCCTAAACCCGAATGTTTACCCCTAGACACTCCAAACAATAAGAACTCAAAAAATTTGGATGGGATTTAGGTACACTTATTTTAGCCTGGTGATCAGTGATATAAAAATTTCAATTAGGTGTAGTGTTTCATGATCAAAGGACCATTACAATTTTTTAGGGACATAAAAATCAAAATGTTCTCATCAAAGGTACCTTCCATGGTAAGTAAGTTTGGAAGCAGATGACACATAAACTAGTTAATTGAAAGGGTTCTGTTTTTTCCCAAAGGCAATGGAAATCATAGAAAATATGAAAAATACATTTAAAGGGAGCATGGATGAATTTAGATCTATTCATTCATTTAGTAATCTCTCAATTTGGTGAACACCAACTTTGACCCATGATGGGTATCCTACTGGGAGACATCCCTTGGTATGATGCATAGAGATAATTTTGGAAAGGGCATAAATAGAATAAAATACATCTAACTTCCCCAAGGGAAATTGGATGGACTCGCAAGAGCTCCAAAAAAATAAATTGACGATTGATCCAAATGGATTTGTTATAGATAAAGTCAAATAGTTAATCCCATACAATCTGATATTCAAACTTGGAATATTTTCAAATATAAAAATTATTATTAAATTTGCATTCTATCAAGACCCAAAATTCAAATACTTCTTGATAAATTAACTGGACCTTAGTAGAAATAATTTCTATTGCATGCATCATAGAAATAGATGAATATGATAAATGGTGTGGTGCAAGGTATAACAAAAAGAGAAAGAAATTTATGCATACTAATTGGTTGGACTGTTATAGCATTACAAGGACACAATTTTTTGGTAGAGGTAAGTTTATAAGATTTTCCTTCTTTAAAGAGTTTATAAATGTTGTGGTTTCCATCATATAATGTATTAGGGTGTTTTTGATATGGGATACCCATAATTAAGTCAAAAAAGTTGAGAGGGGAGACATCTCATTTGACGACGTATTTGAAAGGTCTGGTGGAAAAGGTTATGATACAACATTTATTAGCTAGAAGGTGAGGACTATTGTACCTAGCATATATGATAAGTACAAGAGTGAGTTTTGGTAGGTATATGAATACATTTTACAAAGTCTTGGGATATGAGGTTTTTTTTTCTACCATAGTTGAGGATGATTATGTTTAATTGATATTTTACTTGACAATTATCAGTGCGAATGAGATTGGAACAAGTACCTTTGGTCATGAGAAGTGAGGAAGGGTTTGTTATAGTAGGTTCTAGAAGATGGACTATTTCTAGTGAAGAAGAGGGATTAGGTGATGTAATGTGCCTTGTAAAAACCTGGGCAGTTTTGAAGCATTCTAGCTATTGGTCATTAGTGTATAGATTTCTTGGGATAGGTTGGTGTTCCAAGGCATAACGAGTGGAAGCATTATGAAAATATATTTTTGTAAATGACACTAGCAAAGGGGTCATGAAGGCGTACCAAGATTAGGGTTAGGGTTATATTGAAGGTTAGGAATAGTAGAATATGGTGACAACATACCATTGAAAGGAGGATGTGAAGGTGGAGGGTGAGAAAAAAGAGGACGATGGCATATATTAATTTTTATTTCTATGGAAATATAATAGAGGAAGGCTTGACCTAAAGTGTTTATCTCAAACAAAGATACTGCATGTTGAAAAATTACTAGAAAACCATAATTAAATTTAAAAATTGGTAACTCTTCAAAATATGTGATTTGGAGTTGGATCCAAAACTTTGTACCATGATTTCACCAAAATTTGTACCATGATTTCACTACCTCCACACCTCCAAATGGTCATATGTCCATTTCATTGAATCCATCATTGTCTTGTGACAATTTATTTGCCTCCCATTCACTCTCTCCATCATTGAGAGTAAATGGGTGATAAAGAAATAGTGATAATACAATGATGGATTGAATGAAAGGGACATCTGAAATTTTGGAGGTGTGGATGTAGTGAAATCACTGTACAACTTTTGGGAGGGTAGGAATTAATTAGAGACACAAAGGAAAAGGGTTATGCTTATTTTTCATGGAATGGATTATGACCCAACAATGAGACTAGCTTACCACCCCCTCCTCCCTTAGCAAGTGTATCTAGTAATTAACTCTATCATGTAGCCTTTCAGTATCCCCATATACAAGGGGTAGCTAAATTGATATCAAGGTGTAGAAAATACACCTATGGAAAGTGAAAATATTAATTTCTCAATGTTGTAGCTGCACTAAGTTCTCCAACACCATATAGATGAAAAAGTTACATTGTCATCACATTGTAGCTTGACATCCCTTAGCCACCCCTACAGCTAATGATGTCAATCAAATTTCCTAGACCTATTTTGGATACAACAGAACTAATGACCCCTACCTACACCCATGAAGGAGTTATATTTAGAAGGTTTTGGTATAGGTTCACTAGAAAATGGAGAGGGAAGGTCACTCCCATGTGACATGTGATTCATTGTATTGTTATCAAAGAAACTTCAACCAGACACAAGCTATGGAGAGTTGATAATTGAGGACATTCTAGATAATATTTCACCACCATTATGGATAAAAATAAAATATATGAATCCATACCCAATATGATAGATGAACATCCACAAAAAATTGATGTTAGTGGAAAGGTAAAATGAAATGGTGGCATCTATGGGATATCAATTTGGATGGGTAACCATCTTAGGAAAGAAGGAGGAAGAGGATATAATCAACAAGTTTTTTCACCTTCATATGGAGCTTATATTAGTAGATAATTTCTTACCACTCCATTTGGAATTCATAAGAAAGGAAGTCCCTCTATCAATTTCCAATATTACTACCCCTCCTATGATGACTACTGGCTCATTGTCACAACCCATATCAAGTGTAGTGTATATCCCAATAGTCACAATGCATGATACTAGTTCTAGATTTGATTTTAGTGTTTAGATGAAACAAAAAGATTCTACAATGGAGTATTCAATATAAGGGAGTGGAAGAGTGGACTCATTCAATATACCAAAATTATATCTTATGGTGGAAGAATTTGAAGAGGGAGACGAGCTTTGACTGCAGCTTTTATTTGACTTGTGGAAGACAAATCTACCCTCACTTTCCAAGATCATTATAGAATCATAGAAAAAGATGAAAGTAAGAGTTAAGGAGAAGTATGATTGTAGGAGAAAACTATGGATTCATAATATATATCTCAAGGAACAAATAAGGCAATGGGAAAAATAAAGAGAAGTGTTGCAGATACAAGTCAAATAAGCTACAAAAAATTAGAGTCAATTGAGAAAACAAGGAATGGAAACTACCACATTTTTATCTAACCAAATGGATTAGAGAACTATTGCACTAGTTATGCTAAATAAACAAGATTGAATACCTTAAAGCTTTAATAAAAAGTTCATGAATTTTCAATGGAGGTAGGAGAAGAGTTATCCACATGTTTTGAGGAGGTGCTCCCATGCCTACCTAAGGCCTTAAAAATCACATAGAAATAAACCATTGTCAAAATCAAGGTAACAACACCACTAAAACATATTGTAAAGGAAGGGAAAGGGTTGGTAGATTCCATCACAAACTCAGATGAAATGTGTAAATAGGATAAGAATAAATAACTTGCAAGATTGAAAGCCACTAAGGAAGAAGATCACAAGAAAATAAAATGTTTGATCATTAAATATGTGATTACTAAAGCCTAAGTGTAGAGAATTTATAGCAGGTATGGCTAAATTTTCAAATCTCATGGATGGAATTCTAGAAGCATAGATATCCCTATAGAACCTAAGCATAAAATCTAGTAGAAAATAAGGAAAATACAAGAGCAATATAAGAATGTTTACATTGAGGCCATCACATAAAACACTCCAAATGAAAATATGAAAAAGACTCAATGCATATTTGCAAAAATTGCCATGTATATAATTTCCACATCTATAGTTAGAATGATTACCATTTTGTTCTAGTTTGAGTTGAGGCTCAGACTCAAGGTCATATGTTTTATCCTCCATTAAGTGTAAGTGTTGAAACAACTTATACCTTGAATACTTTAAGCATTTCATTATAACTTTAAAATAGGCATTGGCACATTTGCTTGCGCACTAACATTGTCATGTGTTTTTGCAAGGTATCCATAGAAACCTTAATTAATCATCATAGTCATGAGTAATCATAAATGAAGCATGCCATAAAATTATCAACATTAAAACATCTTATCATAATCACTATACAAGACATAGAAAAACTAAAGCATCAAAATTACACCTAAATAGATATAACTCAATGACCTTATCATCCCAACACTTAGTGCACATTAGGAGGTGGACCCTATAGTAGACAAAGGGAATCGGAATTCTACCTCTTTGGAGGAGGAATAGATTGAGAATAAGATATCATTTTTCCATCTACATGAGTGGGAAGAACCAAAATCACAATATAAATCATCATGTAAATCATACAAATAAAATGTAATTAGAAATGAATTAATATCTCAAATACCTAGATATTTGATGGCTTTTCATGTATGATATTCATTTAACACCGCTCCAATATATATCCTCCAGTAGTTCTTCTGATAATTTAACCAACACTTAAAGAATCAACAAAAAAAAATAAAAAAATAACAAAAAAAATTATAACTAAATAATAATTAAAAGGACCTAAGAGAATGAATACATGAATTAGCTCCTCTTGGTTTCGAGAATAATTTATTGGAGTAGTATCATCTTGGAGAAAACCTCCCTAGATTTGACTGAGAAACAACAAAGTCAACATTGACTTTGTTGTTACTCTATTGGATCGAGGGAGGTTTTCTCCAAGATGATCCAAATCCTAATTAAGATTGATGCATAGACACATGAAAAACAACAAATTCATAAAGAAACATATGTGGTTATGTTCATAAAGAAACATATAGAAATCATCCATTAACATATAACATTCATTCATTCATTTAGTTAGACACAAAAAACTTCATCTTAGTAAAATTTATCATCAAAAATATTTTTTCACAATATGGTACATGATGTTTCTAAGTAAAATCATTTCTGTTTAAGTTTCTTTCTATCTGAAATGAATTCAGAAATTAGGTCGTCATTTCCTTCTTCCCCTTCAATTTTTTTGGCCTTTGCATGTCTTATTTATGGCCTAGTTGTGTAATCACAACGTTGAGGCTGCTGCAAGGGGGGGCACATGTCATCGGCTATGATAATAAAGGAATGTTAAATTGATATTTTTTGTTATTATTATTACAATTATTTCATTAATAAAAAGAGAATTAGAGTGTTCTTTACCTTCTTGAGTAGTGGAGGAAACCAAAGCAGTTTCAGATGTGGCCATATGTTCATCTTCTTGTCTAACCTCATCATGTATATGCTCTAGAGTTGAAACATGAAAGGTTATAATTAATAGACCATTTTCAATTAAATATTTTTAATTGTAATCCATACTACATTTTTATAGCAAATGAAATACCTCCAGTACTGAGCTGCACACCACCTTCATTAGGTGCCACTCTACCATCACTAGGATGTGTTCCTCTACTAGGGACACTTGTTTCTTCATTGGTTTCCTGCTTAAAACAAACAAACACATTACTTTATGGCTGAAAATATATTGTACAAGTAATTAGTTATAAATAATGTTCATTGCTTTTATTTACATGTATGTTTGTTTGAGTGTCGGAAGGTTGTGTTTCCCCCAAGGTTTTTCTACGTTCAACCATATATTGAAAGTTGTGATTGAAAGAAAGCTTGAGATCTTCTATGCTGTATCTTCTTTGAACTTGAGTCCCTACATATTTGCATAAGAGCATGAATTTTGATCATTTTGTGCAATTAACCTAAAATTGTTAACAATATATTATTTGGATGCAATTGATTTTTTTATACTTACAATTTGTAAAACCAGTTTCGAGTAACCACCTAGGCCAAGTTTTTTCTCCCCATGTTTTTCTATTCTGGCCTTGGTGGCTTTGGATGTGTCTCGGAGCCTGTATTGAAAATTTTAAAATACGTAATTAGATGTCGCAATGACGATAAATCATCGTAATTACATTATTAGAAGTGTCACATACCTTCCTAAGTCGAGTGATGTCTTTCCTTCTTTTTGGAGCATATTCTCCCTTGCATATTCCCATAGGGCCTTCCACTCCCTAATGTAGGAGCATCGTAAGCAATCAAGCGTGTGTGGAGGCGAAAGACAGTTGGAAAGCACAACACACATTTTCTCATGTTATGAGATATTTTTGAAAACATTAAATGTAATGGTTAAAAGGAGGTGTACTCGCATATTGTAAACAGATCATGAGTGATTGCTCTCATCTGTAAAAAGTTAAGGCATTTATACATAGTTAATGAAAGTAGGTAGATTTAAATTCCAGATTAGACAGTTTTAGGAACAAGAGGGAAAACAACTATAGACACCATCATATTTGTATCATTGTATCAATCAGAATTAGATCAATTAAGAACATTAGCATAGAGAAGATGAGAGTTGTAACAGAGAGTTGTAGAGAAGAACCCATGTACAAAAGTTTTGAATTAATATATGAAGCTTTGATTCAGATTCATGGTGTTATGATGCTTTCTGTGTATACATGCTATTTGATCTGCTTATGGTTGTTTTATTCTCTTTGCCATGAATTTGTTATTATGTTGTGTAAGTTGAATGTTTAAATTCTAAGAGAGAGAGAGAATGAGTTTCAATTGTTTCTCTTCTTGAGTGAGAGAAGTTCCTGCAAGGAGTGCAGTGAAACGTCCGCAAGGAGTGTGTTGACAAAGACTCAGAGTTCATCTCTGTAAGCTCAAGAGGGATACTGTTGTTCTCATTTCAGCAGAAGTGCAAGTGAAGCATAGGAGTCGTGTAAGGCATGCATAGGCTAGTTGAGTCCTTAGAACCTATCAACTAAGGTTGAGAGAGATTGAAGGTTGTTGTTTTAGAAGCTGCAAAGAATCAAGAGTTAAAATAGGTAGAAGTATTTAAAGGTCTGCCGCAAGGAGTGCGTGCAAGATTTCTTTGGTGACTTGAAGTTGTCAGAGGAAATATCAGAAGGGTTAACGCCTTTGAGGTGTTCAAAGGGGGGAATCGAAGTCATTTCGTAGGATTTGAGTTCCAGTACAAGAATACTAGTTCATTTCGAAGGAGTTGTCAAGGAAGTGTAACATCCCGCTCTGGCACACTGAGAAAACTTATTCTTTGAGGACGCTTGCTCGCAAGTGATCTTGACTTTTAAGATGTTAAAACATTTATACTTGATTATGATGCATTATGATAGATGACATGATGTTTTACTCCTTTGACATAGACAGGTGCTATTGACTCAGTTTTATTGAGTGTGCGGGGTTTTGGACCTTGAGGATGCAGAGGCATCGGTGGAACCCCTTGGACTCCGGATTGAGTCAGGGAGTGTGCTATTTGGGTTGATTTATTTACCGTAATATTTCATTGATTTGATGATATGATGTTGACATGTTCTGACACGATTTTTGATGATGCAGGCTGACGATAGTTTGCCGACCAGACTCACATATGGAGTAAAGGGGCCACACACGATTTCCAGAGAGGTTGAGGGAGAGGTGTGGACAAAAGCCCTGCCACAGCCTTCTAGCACTCCCGCCGTGGCTCGAACTGTAGGTTAACGATTACCTAGTTCGAGAGGATCCACAATGTCGTGAGGGCAGACTGCGACAATCGCTCATGATGATTCTAAGGGGCGCGCAATAAGGCGGGGGCCTTATTCCTTAGAGCCCTTAGTC
>ML777292.1:66894-113227 GCA_009831015.1 Picea engelmannii | reverse complement strand
GGTCATAATAACGGTTGTTGTGGTCTGAGTCCTTGTCTCGTGTTTTCCTTAGTAGACGAGGGTTCTCTGTTGTCTATTGATGCGCTAAGTTGTAATATTTGTAGGTTGGACTGCTTGTGTCGGGCGGGAAGTAGTCACCTTCATTAGCCCTAGCATTTATGTCTGTACGCTTCCCTGCATCAAGAATCCAGTGCCGTATCAAGAGTCCCGAGCTGTTTGAAGGCACAGTTCCACTCTTGCGACACACTCTGAGCCGTATCAGTAGTCTCAGGCTGTTTAAAGGCACAGTTCCACTAATGCGACTCTACTGTTGGATTCTTTCGTTCTGTGACAGTACTGTACCCAACCCCTGGTGTCTATTTCTGCTTATTGCTTCTAGTTGCATGCCTTGTGTCCAGGGGCTTTATTTCCTTGTTGTCACTATGACCTGTCATGTCGTCTTGATTTTGTTTGTCTTACTTGCATCCTGTTGGTTCGAGTGGTGATGTAGGATCGAGAGGGTTGTTTCTTCTACACGCACGCACACACGGTTAAAACAAAAAAAAAATTGCACCTGATGTCAGAGTAGTTGTCCTTAACATAGGAGGGTTGTTACAGGAAAGAAGGGGACATAGGGTAAAAAGCGAAGTCAACATAGTAAGGAATCAACAATTAAGAAATTTCTAAAAATGAACTAAATTTAGAAACTTCATTTTAGGGAAATTAATTAAAGCATGTAAGGGCATCTAGGAACACCTAGGAGTAAATTTAGGAGTGACTCTAGGTGGGTGAGGGATTTGAGACAATTAATAAATTTAAAGAAAATATTTATTGAAGAAAAGAGGGGGATGGACGACACTTGTGCGATGGAGAATATTTAGAATATTTTATTGAAACTTAAATTAAAATGTGAATAAGGAAAGTTGGTGGGTATCAAAACTCTATAAAAGGAAAGGGAGATGAGGAAGAAGGGGATCGGCTATTAGCATAATGTTACGCTACCGTATTTGTGACTTGACTGATTACTTGTGAGGAGTTGGGATTTCTCAGCTCAAATAGGAGTGGTAGCTCGACCTTGCGAGGTGAGCTGGGAAGCTAAACTTACCATCTGGATTTTGTGAGGCCCCTTTGCGGCTCGGGGGGGATAAGGGGGAAGTAGAGTACCCCTAGCGATTGGCTGGGAGGTACCGGTGAGGTCTCGATGGTCGGTGAGCGGGAGCGGCACGGAGCGCGCGGTTGTCATTCGAAGCGGGCGAATAGGCAACAGTACACATCTTGTTTGAATGATAAAACATTGTATCATTTATGACTTAGAGTTGCTTATGTAATGAGTAGAAAAATATTAGCTTAATCTATGTTTAGTTCTTGCTGGTTGACTGTTTTTTTTTTCATATACTTCGGTGATTAAGAATTGTGTAATGGATGCTAAAATATTAACTCGGTTAATGTAATCCAGTAATGGTTGAAAATAAAAATGTGTATGATTTCGGTAAATGTGATTTATGATAATGCACCAAGTTGTTCCTGAGTCTGCCTAACATTGGAGCATCTAGCCCATCGCTTTCCTCCTTACACTGGCGAACTGTTATGGTGTTTTATCCTTGTTGTGTAAATTTTTGTGTAATGATACCGTGTAATTTGAAATCTTCATTGTGGGAATTAAGGGGTCAACCCTAGCCTTGTGCCCCTCCTTTTTCAGCAAAACTCCCTGTGTAAAGAACCTGCTGACTTTACCCTCTAGAAATTTCATTTTGTTTTCACCGACTGCCCTTCTCTCCCACCAATGAGTCTTCTGTCTCGGATTTTTGTGACCAGACATATCCTTTCCTTATGCAGTTAGGTGAGCCTTATGAGACTTTAATGAATGTTTTAATTTCATCCAAGCTTACCGGGCCTTGGATTCCTATGTTATCTTTGTTGTCTACCCTTTCGTAAGGCACACAGAATATGCCTGGGTAGCTAAGAATATTTGCAAAGAGTCTTGGGTCCACGTTTGGCTATAGCTTGGTCTATCCTTTCATGCGTGGTTCTGAGTATGATCGATGGAATTCGGCCTACCTACACTTCTGTATTTGAAACCCGGTACCTTTGGCGCTTGGGTGAACCATGCCTAACTTCACCCCGAACGCGTTCCAGCGGGGCGATTTCCCACACTATGTCCCTCACTAGTAAGGCCGTGTGGCCGGTGTGTTCATTTTCCCCCCTTTCGCATCTGTTGAGCTAATTACATACCTCTGCGTAATTGCCTCCTTCTTGTTGACTATTTGCTACTTGCATGATTTTCGTGTTCCTGTTTTGGGGGGGGGTCGCGTCGGGTTAATGGCATTTGTTTGGGGGTCATTAATTGGGCGTGTTAAGCCTGGTGTTTTGTAACCTGCGTTGCCCCCTTCTTCCTCCAGAAAACACGTGGTTCTTCCGGGCGGATTGGTGCTGCTGTGTGCTCCCTTCTCAAGTGACAGAAAAGCCTGGCGCGTGGTATGAATGGTGGGGTTGCAGCCTTAAAGTCCACGACAGCCTCCATTGACTGCGCCTTTCCTGAAACGTTCCTTTACCTGGCCGCGAATGGTGTCAGCACCTGTTTGTTTAAATTTAATGCCTGGTTATCCCTCATGACAATGCCTGGCAATTCCCTTGTAACCTGAAGTTTAGCTTAAGTAACGGTTACTGATTTAATAAAGAACCTTAACTCACTTCACTAGAGCCATTTCGTTTGTCCCTCTGACACATTTATTTTTATTTGGTTGTCCTTACATATTGTCATTCTTATCATTCCTGCAAAGCCACTAGATGACAGTGAATTAACCTCAAGTCTTTTCCTTATCCTTATTTCAATTTTTAACTTTTATCCGCGTTATTCGTATTTAATTTGTAAAATGGTAACACCATAGCCTAAAACTGGTACCTTGGAGAGCTTGCAAGCTGCAACTACTTTCCAATAATGTTTTTGCCAAGAAACCCTTGTAGGGAAATATTTATTTTTGTTGAGCGCCTCTTTTAAGACAACCCGAGTCTGATTTTGTTGGGCGCATTACTCGGAGAGAACCCTCTTTATATTTAAGTTTATTTATTGTTAGTTAACTGCAATGTATTTAAATTGAAATGATATGGTTATTTAATTGTTCATTAATTGTTATTTATTTAAGTGTTATATAACTGCAATGTTGTTTAAATTGCATTATTAATTATCTTAACTACAAAGCTTTGTAATATCAATGCATGGATGGTAGCATGTATGGTAACCTTATTGTAGTTTGGTTGTTTTATTTCCATGCTTTTATAATATGAATTATGAGGATGTAATCATGAAGGTAATGACAGTGTTGTTAGTTGTTTTAATTGCCATGCTTGATAATATGAATTATGAGGATGTAATCATTAAGGCAATGACATTGCAGTTTAGTTGTTTTATTGCCATGCTTTTATAATATGAAATGTAAGGGCGTATCAAGTATAGTAATGCCATGGCAGCCTTATTGTTATTGATAACATTTATGATGTAAGGTGATGGTTAATGACGACAAGGTTTTGTAATATAAAATGTAATAAGGTTATCATGATATCAATGTAAGGTTGTCATCATTATGAAATCTTATTGTAAATTTTCAATATTTTGAAATGTCCTTGAATTAAGCACAATAGGTTACTATGAGTAGTAAATGGGGATCGCACTTAATTGAATTCACATCCTTAAGGTTGAGTTGGTAACTTGCCGACTAACGAAATCTAAATGAAGCAATGATCTGTACTTGCTTCCAATTGAGTCATAGGTAATGATGAGTCTTAACTAATGGTGGGTCATTGTCGGGGTCCTTGACTTGTGTCTCCCTTAGTGGATGTGGTCATTTCATTACTTTTCATTATACTTGGTTGTGAACATTGTATTGCCTGGTCTGCTTGTGTCGGGCGGGATGTAGACACCTCCATGTTCCTTAGAACAGTCGCCAGCCCTGAGACCTTAAATGGTTAAAATTGATGGGAACCTGGGCTTGAGCATTGATTGTGTGCCTTGAAGGTCCTAACCATTGCAGGATAGGAAA
Organism: Picea engelmannii; assembly: GCA_009831015.1. Lineage (NCBI taxonomy): Eukaryota > Viridiplantae > Streptophyta > Pinopsida > Pinales > Pinaceae > Picea > Picea engelmannii. The sequence continues at coordinate 109,211 of ML777292.1, read as the reverse complement.
GGCGGGTAGTCAGTCTTACTTATTGTCGTTGATCGTCATTAAAAACATGTTTTTATTGTTGTACATTGTATGTCGTCTTGTTGTGTTCGTTTTGCTTGCGTCTTGTTCGTAGTCAGGTTACTAGTTTCTTCCTGAGCAGTCGGCCAGGAGCCTATCTGAACTTCTCTCTCTCCAGAGCAGAGGACTAAGATTAAATGCCCTGCTTTCCTGTGCAGAAATAGTAAAATCTACTATTATAGATTCTTCCTTTTGTCTATGGTCGTTAATGCTTGTAGTTACTTGTTGTGCGCCTTATGTCTTCTTGTTGTGTTCATCGTGATTGTGTCTTGTTAGTCGTTGGGTGGCGACGTAGAGTCAAGTGTGTCTGTTTCCTTTCTACATGCATGCACACACTTTTAAAAACAAACAAAAAAATTTGCACTTGTTATCAGAGTTGTTGTCGTAACGAGAAGGATGTTACAGGAAGAAATCGATCCATCGAAATTATCCGAGGAGAACTCCCGAAATCACGAGAACCGTAAGATCCAAAGGAGTTACAAGGTGGATAAGGAGGGACTAATCCATCAATCTAGTAACAGGAGTCAACATGGACCGTTGAACGTAAACTACTGGAGCGTCAGATTATTTCTGGAATTCAAGATTTGTGAGTCTGGAGTGTAATCCAAAACCCTTGGTCACTCTAACTCCCAAATCACGAAAAGAATAGCCTAGGATGAATTTTGGAATTTTGAGAATCGACATTTTGGCATTCCTGTTGACAAGGAGTACAGTGCTCCACTTCAGAAGCTCTGAAATCGCGAATTGTGAAATACCTTTGGAGGATCATTTCAACATTTCAGCATTTCGGGATCCGGGATCTCGAGGAGACAGTGATTTGAAATCGAGATTTTCGAACTCCCAGTTCGCAAAATCCCAGGGAAAAGAAAAATCATTTCGACATTTCAGGATTTGGAATACCGGAAGTCCTGAGGACAAGGAGCTTGGGCCCTTGCATTTAGAATTTTGAAGTTGAGAGATCCAGGATATTGTGAAGTGGTATTTTGACATTTCGGGAATTGGCATTTCGGCATTCCCGTTGACAAGAATACGAGAACTCCACATGAGAACCCCCAAAATTGCGAAACATGAAATGGTGTGAAGTGGTGTTTTGGAAATTCAGTGTTTTCGGGTTCGGGAACCTGAGAGGATAGTGTTATGGGATCAAGAGTCTCAGACTCTCGGTACCCAAAATTCTAAAATCACGTGGGCCATCAGATCGAGTGGAGGCTTATAGTCGTTGATATCATTGGATATATCGTTTCGGAGTTCGAGATTTTTGAGGTTAGGGAGCCGGAAGCTTTACTTCAGAACTCATGAAATTGTGAAGTTCGAAACCCCAAAAGGGAAGAAGTTCAAATAGAAGCCAATCTTTTGCTAAACGTTTTAGGTTTCATCATTTCGGCAATTGCGAAGATAAGAAGTTGGGATTCCTTGTTCCAAAACTCCCGAAGTTGTGAAACTCGATACAGCTGTGTAGGTGGACGTGACCAAGAATTTCGGGAAAATTGACATTTCAGGTTTCGGAAGGTGAAAAGGTCTAGAACCTCGATAAAAGGATTCGCGAAATCGCGAAATTTGAAATCCTGAAAAGGAAAGGAAAGGAAAGGAAAAGTCCCTAATTTAGAAAAGGACACGACGTTATTTTGGCCCAGGGGATTTGAGTTGGCGCCTGGTATTTGTCCACGCAGGCTCAATTCATAAGGACCTGTGGATCGAAATTGTTGAAGGCTCCGATAGGAATCCGACAGAGCCACTTCAGTTCAGAGAGGGAGATTTGAATGATCCTGTGAGCAGATCTCGACCTGCGGGTTGGGGGTCTGCGCTAGTCCCTCTCAAGAATCATTGGAGGATGCTCATACTTATGGTTCTTTTGCATATGAACTCTATATTGGTCAAACAAATATTTTAAATATGCACATGTTTTTGAGGAGACTCCATATTTGTTGAAGGAGCCCTCATCGAACAAGTCAACCAACTTGTTAATGATTTCATATTTTAACTTGGAACTTTGGGAATTCCACCTTATGCATATGGTGGGCCCAAATATATCCAAGGTCATGGAATTCATGTGTTTATAAAATGTCTCATTTCCTACAAAAATATATTATCATTAGTTTAAAATAATCACACATTATACATAAATTTTAATTAGATTGTACATAATAATTAAAGCACATATTAAATACCTGGAATCTTTTAAATTTTCATAGGCATGAGATCATCATTTACCAAAAAGGTAAACAATATTTTTTCCATTCTAGTGACACGAGAAGGTCTAGGAAAGCATGCCCAAAATGTGCAAAGCCATGCTCTGCATCCACATCATCCCTTGCACATTCTGACATGTGTTCATCAGGGCCAGGTGTAGTACCAACATCAACCCTAGAGGGTTTACCAGTCTGAGTGACTGGTGTGTCGATATGATGTTGTGTCGATGTAGCAAAGGTGTTGGAACCAACATTGGGCTCTATAGGCACATCCCGGGGATCAAAATCCTGCAAAAATAAATAGTCTTTTATAAAGGACTTGTAATAGTATAAAAATTAAAATCCAAAATAAATAAAGGGGATAAATAAAGACTTTTATTACTTCATAGCGTTGATTTTTTTCCATCAAGGATTAAACTATTTCCTTAATCTCTTGTGTCCACGGTTGAATCTGAATCAAAGAATCAAGTTCAATGTTTTATTTTCTCACAAGCTTCCTTATTGTTTGGAATGGATTGGTGGAGGAATAAATTTGTTCATCAGTAAGATCTTCCTCTATAGAATCTATTGACTTCTATAAGATTGTTTCCTTCCCCATGTCACCCTAGGACAATGGTGGTTCCAATAAAGCAATGTCAATATAAGAATTAGAAAAAATTGAAGAAAATCAAATGTATGCAAAATAAAGTTAGTTCATGAATAAGCATGGGAAAAAAATATAAAAAATGGTTTTGTTGGCCAAATGGATTCAGAGAAAAGGAATAATAACATGGTGCCTAAAAAGATTGGCATAATTCTAAAGGGGGATTGGTATTGTTTTAATTGTCTATCTGTATCTACCTTATTTTAGTGGATGATTTACTTGTAAAAAAAATAACATCAAAATATTTATAACTTTGAGGAGTGATCCTAATGTGGTAGAAAAGAGAGGATTGTTATTATCATTAAATGTCTTGCCATATGATTTTGTAGTTCTAGTTTAAAGGATCATCTTGAAGACAACATATGTTTTTTGTCTTGTCCTGGAAAATCTTGATGAGAAATATGTTGAAACACGTGTTAGTTATTTTCATGTACTAGAAATAGTTTGTGAAACATTGACTGGTGTAGCTATAGACTCCATTATGAGTGTTCCAACTAGTGATGAGTCTCTATTAGATTTCATAAAAAATGTTGTTGTGGATTTTTTATTTAAAGATCCTAAAGACTATTATGTTCACAATAGAGGTGATGTGGGTTCTTGGGTATGGAAAGGTACCATGGAGATTCTTGAAAAAAATACACTTACGTTATTTTTCAAAGTATGACCATATTTGTTGGCCATGGAATAAATATGGCACAAGCATATACTTTAAATTAGGGTTTTATAAGTAGTATACAATGACCTCATGGGTTGTAGTTTATGATATATGGTACTTGGAACCACAAAGTGCATAACCCGGTGAGACAAAACCTTATGATGCCTAGTTAAATATGGCCAACAAAACCATTTTTTATATGAAAGTTATTGAATTTTTGTTTGTTAATTTTAATTGAGACATAAGAAAGGATCGGTGCCCTTCAACCCTGATCACCCTGCCACAATATAAGAACCATGATGTATTGATTTTTTTCCTTAACTTACAATATGTGTGACAGTTTATTACAATAAATGATAATCATAAAATATAAGAGTCATTGATTACAGGTTGGGTAAAAGCGTATATGTACCGACCTCATAATATCAATGTCTCTATATACTTGATTCAAATTTTAATCAATCAATAACTCTTCCCCTACATCTATTGATTTTATTGCACATACGAATACATAGTTTTCTTCACACCCCTCAAATACACAATTGGTTTGCTTATTTTTTTTCGTGGATAATGTACTATTTATAAACCATGAAATATTCCCCACTTCTTTTGGCCTTCCATCATTATAAATAGATTCTCCTTTATTTTGATCATTGTATTTTAGTTGTATATAATTTGCATCCAGGTAATATCTTCACATGATTTTTGCATATTGGACTAGCCATATCCAATCTTTGTATATGTAACAGGATCCCACATACTCCATCAATTCAATTATTCCTCAGTAACAAACCTTTATGCCATCCATGGAAAATAGCCCAAAAACATGTAATGACGATGGAGCAATGTGATATATCCTTTCGTTGACACACAAATCAGTGTTTATTTGATGAAGATCCTTGGGTACCCATCGTTTCACTAGATGGTTGTACCTTAAGGGAACATTGATGTCGTTTATTCTCTCATCATCATAAGAACATGACCCTCCTTTAGCAAGAAAAACATTCCATGCATCTATGGAATTTCCTTATGATCTTCTCACCTCTAGTTTATCTTCGCCTGTTAGACCTACTAGATGTCTCTCTTTCCTCTATTCTACTTGAAATTCCCTCACTCGATGAAGATATATGTGACAAATACTTGTTTGGTTGTACATCCTCTATCACTCCATCAAATGAGAGAAACCGTTAGTGAGTGTTATAAGGGTTGTGATAAAATATCTTGAGGAAGCCAAGTATGGCACATTTTCTAGATTGTGACAATTCCACTAAATATAGCACACATCAACCTGTCTGGACTTTAGGAGATTCCATCCAACAAATTTTCATGTTTTTTTTCAATATCTTGTAAATTCCTCCATAAATATTCAATAGTATTTTATCTTTCAAGCCTATAAAACCACACATTTGGAGTCATCCCATCATCAATGTGTAATACTAGATAAGTTAAGAACAAGAAAAAGATAATAAGTCACGTTGTTTGATAAGAAAAGAACAAGAAAGAGATAATGATGAAGACAGTATGAAAACTTGGATGGGATGGTGAAGGGGCATCAAGGTATAAGAATCAATTGAAATGTGTGAAATGTAATATATCATATCAATATTTTATTAATATAAACATTCTTCAAAGCACAAAGGAAATTATTACATTACTTTCAAAATGTCACAAGAAAACCTTAGTATCAAATTTCGTATATACTCAAAGATGTGCAAATCACATATTCCATCTCCCAATTGCAACCCCTTATTTTCAGTATAGGAAACCTCAAAATAAAAAATGACCCTTTCTTCATGGAAGTTGTTATGATAGACTTAAACACACACCACGACATACTTTCCAATAGTTTTCAACTAATAGTTTTTAATACTCTACAACAATTGATAGGATTTATGCCACTTAGAAAGCTTCATCTTATCACAACTAATTGAGTGGCGAGTGGTGAGCCCACCCATGACACATCCATGATAGTGAGGCTTGATGTTTTTACACTTTCTATGGAAAAGGAAAAGGTGATTGAATAAAAATTTATTGTATTTTTTTCTTAAATAAGAAAAAAAAATTAATATTAAGACATGTTGTGTAGTTTTTGTTCATATTATTTTGAGATATTGATGTACAATTATATCATTGTATGTAGACAAATTTTGATCAATTAATATAATTTGTTAGTGGTCTATAAAGGGGTAGACATATGCTCTTATTGAATACTTATGGATCTTGAGTTGTAACTTGTTCCATTACATCCAAAGAAGAATTGGGAATTTCCCCAAACCTTTAATCAAATGTGTTGTGAGTAGTAGAACCCACAATCGATGACCTCTTATTCCATGCACTTTGAATCAATATTATGTTGTCATCTGCAATCATCCTCTTTTATTGTTTCAATGTGTTTTCAACCACACACATAATAAAATATTTATGCACATCACTTTCTCATCAGTGAGAAATGTTGATATTCATGACAATTGTTTGAACACATGCCAATATCAATTCATGGAAAAAGGATATGTTGCTTGGAGTCCATGTATGCAGTTGAGTTTGTCTTTTCTATTGGTCATGATGGATAGTGGATACTACAGTTCCCATTGTCTTCAGTGGAATCAACCCTTTGCTTAATGCATTGGAATGTGGATGCATTGGAGTTTTGATACAAAGATTATCTCCTTTTGGTTTTCTCTATTATAGCCTATATTTAATTTTTGTTAACTGATCTAGACATATAGAACTATAATAAGAAGATTATTGGCTTCATTGTTGGCAATTAAAAACAAATCCATTATATTCTCTTGTATTGTTGAGAATTGGCATTATCTCTAAGAAAGCCAACATAGAAACACCAAGGCCAAGTTTGAAAATAGAACACTCATTATGGTCAAATAACGACAATTGAAGAAGCATAGTCTTAGCATTGACAAAGAACAAAATTTTAATTTCACATAAGGTCTGTGTTGGTGAATTCAACAGACCATATCCCTACCATTTACATATCAAGAGGCTATAGTCATGGTAATTGTCACACCTACCTAATGAGCCTTTTCTTGAAGGAAGGGTATTTTTTTCTTCCTATTAATTATTATGTTGAAGAAATCTCCACTTATGCACATATCTATTACTATATGGACATAATATTCATCATCATAATCCTCATGAAGGGAAACCAATGAATTTCTTATTTCCATTAAATGGGTGTTATAGGTAGAGTTATTTCCCCCCTTTGTTTCCCTAAATTATTATCATACACAAGAAATGCATAAATACTGCTTTCTTAGTAGCTCTAAAATTCTATCCTCCCCAGTCTCAAAGTTGTAGATCCTACTCATATTTCAGCTAGGTCACCTCACTATAGAGGTTTTCATGGGTTTGCTTGAGCATAGAGATGCACTATAGCATTGGAATAGATAGAACATGATTAGTATATTCTTTCTACTGGCATAGGAGGTTGCATGGAAACTACAAGACTTTCTTTTTCTTGATTTACCAATCAATATCATTTCCTCTTGAGTGATGCTTGGAACAAGAAGTTGCATGGATGCTTGCAAATAAGAATTTGGAAATCTTAGAAGTTGTCTTTCCAAATGGTGTTTAGAAACAAATGATTGCATGTTTTCTTACCATGTGGCAAGAGCATGATGAAATCTCTCTCAACAAAATTCAATGCTTTTTATTTATTGACTGACTTTAGTGTATTTATGTTTGTTACCTCATGATTTTCATTTATTTATATTCAAAAATATTGCTAAAATATTTTGTTTATTTCTATGTATCAAATTATCCTATAGTGCAAGTGGGAACTATCATCACAACAATTAACAAATAATGAGCTAAAACAACCCATATAACCAATAACCTATTTTCAATATATGATGTTAATGAACCCAAGGCACAAATACAGTGGCTCTTCCATCATTCTTAGCATAATTACCTTCTACAAGAAAGAAGGATCAAATTTTGTCAAGAAGGCAATCCTAAACATGTCATAGCTATCACTTCAAACCCCCAAAGAGGCAAAGTTTCCCATCATATCCTACATCCATCCATGCAATTTTAATAACAATTGATTGAAGTCTTTTTTTTAGTGACAATTCGTGCTAAATCACCATCACACTATAGCTAGAAAATACCTTAACAAGGAGGGTTTTATTGCAAATACACTTATCAAAGGGGTTTTAATTACATGACCACAATGGATGCACATTCAAACAAAATGTTGAATATTTGCTTTATCTCAACCACAAATCCAAGCTTAAACATATAATTAAAAAATTATGGTTATCCTCACCAAAACTTTCCTACAATTGGACTTTGAAATTGGGTATCACTACAGGAAATGGAACTCATCCATTACAACCTCAAGAATGGATGAATCATCCCATTATAGGATGTAGAGCATGGTGGTGAACTAGGCCATGAAATGAAATGAAGGCAACGAGATTCAAGGTTTTTTCCTTTCTATCATTTTGTCCCTTTCTTGCTTACAAGTTAAAACAAAAATTTCTTATGGAAAGAGAGAAAGAAGGAACTACTAATAAAGAGAGAAAGGAAATGAAACATTTATTGATTTGGATGTCATTTTTGGTCTAGGTGGGCTCTTGATCTATTATTGTTGATGCCCTCAATATGTCTCTCTGGCTCATGTTGGTATATCTTTATGTCTCCTTCAATGTGGGGTCACTATGTCTCTTGTCTGTTGGGTTTTTTGTCAAGGGTCAAGGGGTCAATAGGTCTCTCCGTCGCAGGGTCTCTATGTCGCATGGTCTGTGTGGGGTCACTCTATCTCTTGTTTGTGTGAGTTCGCTATCGAAGGTTTGTAGGGTGAAGGGGTCTCTCTATCACAGGTATGTTGTAATGATATTGTTATAACATATAACATATGTTACAATGTTATATGTTATAACATATAACATATGTTACAACATTATATGTTATAAGATATAACATATGTTACAACATTATATGTTATAACATTTAACATATGTTATAATGTTATATGTTATAACATATAACATATGTTACAACATGTATTTTATATATGTTATAACATATATATAACATTAATATACACCTGATTCTTCAAAAATGGTCATAACCTATGATGAAATGGTCATAACACTAGTTCTCCCAAGTGTCGATCACAACATATGAACATTAGTGGGTGACTCTAAATTAGAAATGGAAATGATCTTAGAGGGATTAAATCATATATTGTAATGAAAAACAACATGTCTTAGTAGAATTCCAAAAGGGGGGGGATATGCACTTCTTAAAATCTAGAGAAATTTGCAGTTGCCAAAACATTTCAAACATCGGGGGGATCATTGAAACAATATATTTTAATAGGTTGTACATTTTCCATTCATCTAAGTATAGCTCCAGAAATTTATGTAAGTATTTCCAAAATGTTGCAAGGACAATATGAGAGAACAAAATGGGGTAATTCTTCATCTTATTTTTGTATTCATTGGAAAAGTGTGCCTAAATATACCTTGAGAATCCAGCTATAAAGTATTATTCCTACCTTCCCACAACATGATCTAGTACCTCACAACTAAAGGGTGTTGTAAGTACATGATGATGCAAGTGGATTTGAGTCCTCTAAAGTTGACACATACTTGAATTTTTCATTCTCCTATCTTATTTTTACTAAATCACAACTATACTAATATAATCCAATTCCTCTTATAGGAAGATGAGCTTAGTTTCCAACATATGACCTATTTCTTCTATTACTTTTAGTTTGATTCTAGAATTAAATATGTAATTTCTTCTCCTAATATGCTTGGTGTTCAAATTTAGTTCTATTTTCATTTATCTTAACTCTCCTTTCATTCATTTCATCTCAATGAAATTCATAGGGAATATGTCAACATACTCCCTAAATAATGCTACAATATCTTCTATTGTCTTTTCCTAGTAGTTATATTATAGATTTGGTTTATCACAACCTACTCATATTATCTTAAATTGATTCATTATATGTTGGGCCTCAGTAGGGTTTAATGGGATACATGACCCACATTCCATTTACTTTGAATGCCATATTTCATTTATTTATATTTTTAATACCATTTTTGTTGAGGGCCCATTCAATTCCCAATAGTGTTGAAAAGGTATATTTTATCATCTAGGATTTCCATTGCTTCAAAATATACCATTATTTTGACTCCTACAAAGTTAACTTCAACATCCTCTAGCTTATTGGATGGAGAAATAGTTTACTAGTTTGTGAGGCTTAGTTGAATTAGTGACTAAACTAGCCTAGGGAATCAAGGATTCGCATCTCCTCCAAATAGTTTTTGGAGGAATATTTATGTCGAATTCCATATATAACATAACATCTCTAAATTTGTAGGAAAAAATTTCAATGATGATTCAAAACTCTCGGTCATATCATGCTTTCTTATTCTCTCTCACCTTATTTGTATGTATTTCAAGAAGAAGGGTGTTTATTTATTTTTTTGCCTCCTTCAAGTAGATTCTTAATGAAAATTCACAACCTTCAAGACAAAATCTCATTATCCAATAGTTCGAAAAAATCCCTAAGAAAATCACGGTGGATTCTAATGACTCTTCTTCATTGGCATATTCCCCTTTCTCAGAGGAGGCAAGTGGCCACTTCCAAAATCATGGGATTCGTGTATTCTTAGGGGAAACCAAGATATAATTTTATTTGTTGGCAATAAATTCCTCCTACAAGGTTGAGAGCCTCCTTGAAATATTACTTATTCTAAGCAACACCAAAGTCAGGTACAATAGGGGTGCCTTTTCTAATTTTCCCTATCATACTAGCTATTTCATCATCACCTATCTTGATCCATGATGCAGGACAATGAGCTCAAAGAAAGAAGTCATCATTTGGTTTTGGAAGTCAAATTCAAGTTTTACCAAAGAGAGTTGGTTCTCTTAATTATTTTTCTTTTTTTAATTGAAATTAGAAGTCAAAGTAAATAATGGTCAAGGATTTCGAATCATTATTTGTAATAGAGTTAGAGTTTGTTTTGATTCTTAGGATATTGTATAGGATCCATAGTGGAATAAGGGGTTCTATCTAAATATTGTGGATTTGGGAACCATAATCATTGTATATTTAAGCCCATCAAGGCTTTTGTATTCAGTGTGGTCAAGGGTTAAGATAGAAAAGGTTGTTTTCTTGAATAAAGGAGAATATTGACAGACTTATGGATTGTCGACTCAATTAAATTGAAGTTCATTTTAAATTATTAACCCTTGGAACCAAAATGCTTGAGTTGGATTAATACATCGTTGCAAAACTTCGAGTTTTATATTGTAACATCTGTGTGGGATCATCATCAATTTCTTTATGGAACAAACCTGTGAGTATTTGAGTTTTAAATCCCATTATTTAACCCATGTTCTAAGCCCAAATCGTTAAATATATTGTTAAACCATTGGCATAGAAATACACAGTGATCGTACGGCTTGGAACGATCCAAGGATGGGATCAACGATTTAAAAGCATATCGGTCATAACACATGCATGAAGGTTAACATAGGGAACCGAGACCGAAATTTTTATCAAAGCGTGTTTCGGTTGCAAGTTAGAAGTATGATCCACCATGTGACGACTCATATCAATTTCAGCGATGGCATAAGCCGGGAGGTTAATTATTATAATGGGGTCAAACTCCCATTAAATATTGTTTGTTGTATTTGGAATCCGACGGATAGTCCATATGTATAAACATTTAAATTTGGTTTTAAATGGTTAAAGAGTTGTGTGGGTTTAAACTTTGGTTAAAAGTTGGAATATTTGTTTTAACATCCACCATAGATCTTAAATCTAATGGTTCCTGTAGACCTACAGTTAAAATATAATTATGTGGGTATATTGTAAGGTTTTATTGGCAGCATTTGCATTAAGTGGTATCAGAGCAGGAATATTATGTTTCATGTAAGTGTATGAAAGGGAGAAAATATTTCTCACCTCTTCCATTGATAGAAGAAGGAGGGATTCAAGATTGTATTAATTCTCAATCTGAAATGGCATTTCAATTTCGAAGAGGACATGGCAGAGGAGGTCATAGAGGTAGACCAGTTGCAAATGCAGAGGTGATGGAGGAAATGAGAGCTCTACATGCAGAAGTCAAAGCCTTAAGAAATGTCAGAATAAGAGATCATGAATATGGTGATGTCAATGAATGAGAAAGAGGGTGACACGGAAGAAGAAGAAGAAGCGACAGAAGAAAACCTTGGACTCAAATTATTAAAAGCAGTTATGGGAGCTAGTTCAAAGTCTAGAACACAGATAGTTTCATACGGTGGAGGTTTAAATCCGAAAGAATTAGTTGATTGGATCAATGTGTTAGACAAACACTTTGATTATGATAAATTTCTTGATGAGAAGAAGGTGAATTTTGCAGTCACAAAGATGAAGGGCCATGTTTTTTTATGGTAGGATGGTGTTCAAGAAGAGAGAAAGAGAAATAATAGACAACCAATCAAAAATTGGGATAGAACGGTTGCAAATTTGAAAGGTTAATTATTACCGAAAGACTATCATCTTACCTTGTACAGATAGATGCAAAATCTTAGACAAATATTGTTAATTGTTAGAGAGTACACCAAGGAATTTTACAAGGTAAACATTAGAGATGGTTATACTGAGGATAGTTTTAAAAAGGCAGGAAGGTATATTAATGGTCTCAGACTAGAAATTCAAGATCAATTGAGTCTATTATCACCAAATACAGTGGAGGATGCATACCAATGTGCCTTAAAGGTGGAAGAGAAATTGAATAGAAGACATAATTCAGGAAAAGGGAAAGGTCAAGATTACAGAGGTAAGGGACAACAACCTGGGAAGAATAAGTTTTCAACTCAGAAGGAAGAATTTGATACATCAAATCAGCAAGACCAATCCTCAAGAGTAAGAGGAAGAGACTTTAGAGGAAGAATATCTTTTCAGAGAGGGCGAGGAAGAGGTAGAGGATATGAAATCATATGTTATACATGTGGTAAGACATGCCATATGTCATGGGATTTTCCAAAGAATGCTACAAGGAAAGGGAATGTCTAGATTGCACGAGAAGAAAATGAGCCAAGAGTACCTGAGGAGAATACTGAAGTTCCAGAGGCAAGAGAATCCTTATTGATGAGGAGAATTTTACTGAAATCAAACAAGGAAGTACAAGAGCCAGCACAAAGAAGAAATATGCTTAGAACAATGTGTAAATCAAAAGGTAAGTGTTGCAAATTGATTATTGATAATGGTAGTACTGATAATTTGGTTTCTATGGAAATGGTTGAGAATTTAGGTCTATAGAAGGAGATGCATCCTACACCATATAAAGTTTCTTGTTTACAAAAAGGGCATCAAGTATTGGTCAATGAACAGTGGAGAGTTGATTTCCAGATTGGAAATTATAAGGATCTGATTCTATGTGATGTTTTTTCGATGGATGTTTGTCTTGTGTTGTTGGGAAGACCGTGGAAATATGAAAGAAATGTGATGTACAATGGAAAAGAGAATGCTTTTACATTTGAGAAAGAAGGAAGAAGAATACTCTTATTCCTCTTAAATATGAGAGGGTAGTGGAGCAAACAAGTCCAAAAAAATTTTTGGTCACAGAAAAAGAATTTCTGAAGCATGTGCAAGATGAAGAGGTAAGTTTTGTTGTTGTTGGAAAATCTAGGATTTTTTTAACCAACACAAGGATAGATGATTTACCTATTGAAGTTCAGAAATTGTTAGAGGAGTATGTGGATATTGTATTTTATTATTTTCCTAATGAACTACCACCTATTATAAGTATTATCCATCACATCGATCTAATTCCCAGAGCTAGTTTTCCAAACAAAGAATCTTACAGAATGACTCTAGCAGAAAATGAAGAGATCAGAAAACAAGTACAAGAATTGTTGAACAAGGGATTGGTCAAATAAATATTGAGTCCATGTGTTTTACCTATAGTGTTGAGTCCAAATAAAGGAGGAGAATGGAGAATGTGCACAGATTCTAGAGCCATAAACAAAATCACCATCAGGTATCATTTTCCTTTACCAAGAATGGATGATTTGATGGATTGTTTAAGTGGTGCCAAATGCCAAATATTATTCAAAGATATATTTAAAGAGTGGATATCATCATATTAGAATGAGGGAAGGTGATGGGTGGAAAACATCCTTCAAGACAAGCAATGTATTATATGAGTGGTTGGTTATGCCTTTTGGTTTAACTAATGCACCCAGTACTTTCACGAGAATTATGAATGAAGTGCTTAAGGAATTCACAGGAAAAAATTCCATTGTTTATCTAGATGATATTCTTGTTTTTAGAAAAACTAGAGAGGAACATGTTAGGCACTTGAATTTGCTTCTAAAGAAACTACATCAAGAGAAACTTGTAATAAACTTAAAGAAATGTTTTTTTATGAAAAACAAATTGGTTTATTTAGGATTTGTGATTTCACAAGAGGGATTAAATATGGATTCGGAGTAAGTGAAAGAAATTAAAGAGTGGGCATATCCAAGAAACATATTTGAAGTCAAAAGTTGTCATGGGTTGTCAAGTTTCTATAGGAAATTTATAAGAAAATTTAGTGGTATTTGTGCTCCAATCATAGAAATAGTAAAGAAGGAAAAACAACCATTTGGATGGACAGAGGCAGCAAAAAAGGGATTCAAATTGTAGAAGGAAAAGATTATTGAGAGACCTATCTTAGCTCTCCCATATTTCAAAAAAGTGTTTACAGTTAGGTGTGATGCTAGAGGGACAACAGCTGGAGGTGTATTGAGTCAAGATGACAAGCCAATTTCATATTTCAATGAGAAACTGAATGATGAAAAAAAAATACTCCACATATGATAAAGAATTATATGCAGTAATCCAAGATTTGAAGAAATGGAGGCATTACCTCATGCCTAGAGAGTTTGTTTTATATTATGATAATCATGCTTTACAGTTTATCACTAAGCAAGAGAAATTAGATAAGAAACATGCTAAATGGGTAGAATACATGAAGAATTTTCATTTTGTATTAAAGCATATTAGTGGAAGCTCTAACATGGTTGCAGATGCTTTGCGAAGAAGATGTTTAGTTTTGCAGAAGTTCCACATGAGTGTTATTGGCTTAGAACATCTCAAAGATATGTATTCTGAAGATGAATGTTTTAAAGAAGCGCATGAAGCATGTCAGAATCCAGTTTTGAGAGACAGAAGTCCATGGATGGATTTCATACTACAAGAAGGGTTGTTGTTCAAAGGAAGAAAATTGTGCATTCCAAAATTTTCAATGAGGGATAATTTGTTGCAAGAAAAGCATAGTGGAGGACTTGTTGGTCATTTTGGCAATGAAAAAACTTATGCTCAGTTGAGTAACTTTTATCATTGGCCAGGAATGAGGACAGATGTTCATAAATTTCTTGGAAGGTGCAAAGTTTGTCAATATGCAAAAGGTAGACATCATAACACAGACTTATATCAGCCACTACCAATTCCAAAAGACCTTGGGATGATGTGACTATGGATTTTGTTTTAGGATTTCCAAGAACTCAGAGGGGCAATGATTCCATTTTTGTTGTAGTAGACATATTTTCTAAAATGGCGCATTTCATACCCTGTTGTGAAACTAGTGATGAAACTCATATTGAAACTTTTCTGTTTAAAGAAGTAGTAAGACTACATGGTCTTCCGATTAGTATTTTTTCAGACAGAGATACTAATTTTGTTGGACACTTCTAGAGGACATTGTGGAAAAAATTGGGGATAAATCTTAATTTTAGTTCAACCTACCATCCTCAAACATAAGGTCAAACTGAAGTTACAATTAAAAGTTTGGGTAATATATTGAGAAGCTTGGTAAGCGAACATCCAAATCAATAGGATTTAGCTTTACCACAAGTTGAGTTTTCTTGCAATGACTCGCCCAACAGGAGTATAGGGTTAAGTCCTTTTTAAATTGTTTATGGAGTGAATCCAAGAGGATTGTTTGAGCTTAAATATTTTGGATAGATGGAGAAGAGAAGCGTAAATGCAAAAGATTTTGCTTCAGATATGCAAAAGTTGCATGAAAAGGTTAAAGGATAGCTATAGGAAAATAGTTTCAATTACAAGTAGAAAACAGATTTGAAGAGAAGGGAAGTCGTTTTTGAAGAAGGATATTTAGTATTGGCACACTTGAGGAAATAAATATTTCTTAGAGGCACCTATAACAAACTAAAGGTTAAAAAGATTGAGCCTTGCAAGACATTGAGGAAATTTTCAACCAATGCATATGAGATTGAACTTCCATAAGACATGGGAATGTATCCCATATTTAATATAGAATATTTGTATTCTTATGTGGAACCTGAAGCAAAATAGTCAGAAAATGAATTGGGAAAGGACACAAAACAAAAAATTAAGTGGCAGAAGTAAATTCCTACAAAGAAGAAGTTGCAAATGGAAAGGATTTTGGATACTAGAGTGTTGAAGAACACTAGAGGACAAGAGTACTATGAGTAGCTGGTGAAGTGGAAGGACCATCCAGTGGAAGATGCTACTTGGGTAACTATTTAACTCATACATAAAAGTGGCAGTATTGTAGAACAACCCATGAACAAGAGTTCATGAATTTTTTTTCTGACCTGAGGAGTCTGATGCAGGAGCATGAGCTCAAAGAAAGAAGTCATCATTTGGTTTTGGAGGTCAAATTCAAGTTTTACCAAAGAGAGGTGGTTCTCTTAATTATTTTTTATGTTTTTAATTGAAATTAGAAGTCAAAGTAAATAATGGTCAAGGATTTTGAATCCTTCTTTGTAACAACTTGTTTTGATTCTTAGGCTAATGTATAGGATCTAGAGTGGATTAAGGGGTTTGATCCAAATATTTTGGATATGAGAACCATAATCATTGTGTATTTAAGCCCATCGAGGCTTTTTTATTCAGTTTGGTTGAGGGTTAAGAGAGAAAAGATCGTTTTCTTGAATAAAGGAGAAGATTGAAAGACTTTTGGACTGTCGACAAAATGAAATTGAAGTTCAATTTAAATTATTAACTCTTGTAACCAATGTGTGAGTTGAATTAATACATCGTTGCAAAACTTCGAGTTTTCTATTGTAACATCGTGTGGAATCATCATCAATTTATTTGTGGAACAAACTTGTGAGTGTTTGAGTTTTAAATCCCATTATTTAACCCATGTTTTAAGTCCAAATCGTTAAATATTTTTTTAAACCATCAGGATAGAAATATACAGTGATCGTGAGGCTTGGAACGATCCAAGGATGGGATCAATAGTTTAAAATCATATCGGCCGTAACACATGCATGGAGGTTAACACAGAGAATCGGGCCTGAAATTTTTATCAAAGCAAGTTTCGGTTGCAAGTTCGAAGTCTGATCCACCATTGGATGACTCATATCAATTTAGGTGATAGCGTAAGCCGAGGGGTTAATTATTAGAATGGGGCCAAAATCCCATTAAATATTGTTTGTTGCATTTGGAATCTGATGGATAGACCATATATATAAACATTTAAATTTGGTTTTAAATGGTTAAATAGTTGTGTGGGTTTAAAATTTGGTTAAGACTTAGAACATTTTTTATAACATCCACCATATATCTTAGATCTAATGGTTCCTATAGAACTGCAGTTAAAATATAATTTTGTGGGTATATTGTAAGGTTTTATTGGCAGAATTTGCATTAATCCACCTCTTCTTACCATGTTCAAGTTAGTATCCCCATCATCCCCCATGGTTTGGGGATCATAAATAACCAATTTGGAATTCCTCTGGCAGAGTTAATCTTCCCATTTCTCTAGAAGTTATAGACAATATTTAGTAGTGTGAATGGTGTCTTGGTAATGGCCACACCTAAGCATTTTGGGGTGGAGAAAATTCTTGGAAATATAACCTATCTCATCAAAATTGTAACATTTAACAATTTGTATTCATCCTACCCCTCAAACACATGTATAACCTCATCCCTTTCACATATCAACACTAGTATTATCATTACCACTTTCCTCCACTTTGAAAGAAGTCATGGAAGGCATGGAAAGATTTGTAGTTCAGAATACCATAAGTGTTGGACCTACATAAGTGACAAAAGAATGATATCAATAATGATTAATAATTCTATAGGATGGGGCACACCTTGGGTAAGTGTGCGTAAGTTTTATAAATTTCACATGAATCACTTGAAGATGTCCTAGGGAAGGAACTCAATGTAGGGTTAGTTGTAACATCTTTCCCTATTATAGGAATCATTAGACAAATGGCCTTTTGTCTTACACATGGTGCACCACAATTTTTCTTGACTTGATTAAGGTAGATAGTTGGTTCTAAATTTTTGTTATCCCTAGAGTTGCATTGAAAGTAGCATTAGGTACCTAGCCATTGACTTGACTATGATGGCTTGCACCAAAAAATTCGTTTGAAAGTATTATCTTTATTGCAATAGGAGGATATTTTTTCAATGCAAGGGTGCACTAATAAACCTTTCATTATGCTAGGTATCATATATTTTGTACCTTGATATGTGAAATAGATATCAGAATCTCTACTCATACTCTTTAATAATTTCTTCCATAATTTACTTCATTTCCTTTAGCTCAATGAAAGTTTGTTGTTCTATCATTGGTTTTTGGAATTCAACTATGAAAGTAAATTATTCACAATACCATAAGTTTTGGACTAACAAAAGTGACAAAAGAATTTCATCAATAATGATGAATATTTCTACAGGATGGGACACACCTTGGGTAGGTGTGCATAAGTTTTATAAATTTCACATGAATAACTTGAAGATGTTCTAGGGAAGGAAATCAATGAAGAGTTAGGTGTAACTCCTTTCCATATGGTAGGACTCATTAGAAAAATGGCATTTTTCTTACACATGGTGCACCACAATTTTTCTTGACTTGATTAAGGTAGTTATTTGGTTATAATAAAGTTGTGTCATCGCTAGAGTTGCATTGAAAGTAGCATTAGATATGACCTAGCTATACCTATTTTACCAAGGTACCTAACCATTGACTTTATTATGATGGCTTGCACCAAAACATTCCTTTGAAAGTATTATATTTCCTGCAAGAGGAGGATCTTAGTCAGGGGTCCACTAATAGAGATTTCATTATGCTAGGTGTCATATATTTTGTATGTTGATATGTGAAATAAATATTGGAATCTTTATTCATACTCTTCAACAATTTCTCCCATAATTTGCTTCATTTCCTTTAGCTCAATGCAACTTTGTGGTTCTATCTTTGGCTTTTGGAATTCAACTAGAAAATAAATTATTCACAATACCATAATTGTTGGACCAACATAAGTGACAAAAAAATGTTATCAATAATGTTGAATGTTTCTAGAGAATGGGGCACACCTTGGGTAGGTGTGCGTAAGTTTTATAATTTTCACATGAATCACGTGAAGATATCCTAGAGAAGGAACTTAGTGTAGTGTTAGGTGTAACCCCTTTCCTTATGATAGGACTCATTAGCAAAACGACCTTTTGTTTTACACATGGTCCACCACAATTTTTCTTGACTTGATTAAGGTAGATAGTTGGTTCTAAAGTTGTGTTATCCCTAGAGTTTCATTGAAAGTAGCATTAGGTGTGACCTAGGAACCTATGCTTCCAAGGTACCTAACCATCTACTTGAATAGGATGGCTTGCACCAAAACATTCCTTTGAAAGTATTATCTTTCCTGTAAGAGGAGGATATTAGTCAGGGATAGGGGTCCATTGAGAAACCTTTGATTATGCTAGGTTTCATAGATTTTGTATGTTGATCTGTGAAATAGATATTGGAAACTCTAGTCATACTCTTCAACAATTTATTAAATAATTTACTTCATTTCTTTTATCTCAATGAAACTTTGGCGTTCTATATTTGGAATTCAACTAGAAAGTAAATTATTCACAATACCATAAGTGTTGGACCAACATAAGTGACAAAATAATGTTATCAATAATGATAAATATTTCTAGAGGATGGGGCCATTATCATGAGTACACATAGGCCAAAGATTTCATTTACAAGGCCTATGTGGTGGTTTTAGAACATGTTCATGGTTTGGGAGTCCTAAAAGCATATTGTATTCCTTAAGAAATTTATAGTTCCTCCTCATACCATGTCCCTAAATTGGAGAAGCATAGTTTGAAAAAAATCAGTGTTGGCCCCTTTGACTGCTCGTTGTTTCTGGAAAGTTCCAAAGAAGATTCTATAGGAATGACAAACATGTTGATTATTAAGAACCAAATATCAATATAGCATATAAAAACCCCAGAATAAGTACTCAACACCTTGAAAAAGAGATAATTTCAAATAATAAGCCTATTGGAGGGGGAAACCTCCTTATACACCACATAAATTTTGAAATACCAGATGATTCCAAATGAAAATGCCTCCTTGGTATATATAGGAGACTAGGAGGTATAATTACAACTAATGGACCCAAGTTGACATAAATAAAATAACATTATTAATGTAATATCCCTCAATTAAGGGGTAATGTGCCACTATTTAGGACTTAACATGCCCCTACCCTTGAGACAAGTGTTTTCCACAACGCTTGAGTAACTCTAGATGCTTCTGTATAAAAGACTCATCTTCCCAAGTGGAATATTCAGCAGGTAGTTTCCTCCACTTAATGAGATACTCTGAAATGGATCTATTCCTCAGCTGGCGAATTCTTGTGTTAGAGATGGATTTAGGATCCAATATGATTTTCCCTTCCTCGAAAAGTTATGGAAATATAGTTTGAACCGAGATCTTGTCACCTATAACCATATTTAGGCATGAAACGTGGAAAACTGGGTGTACTCGTGAAGATGCAGGAAACTCCAATTTGTATGCCATAGTACCAATGTTTTGCAACACCTTATAAGGGCCATAGTACTTTGGTGATAATTTATTATCCTTCTTGGATTTCTTGAGGGACATATTTTTGTATGGTTGTAGTCTTAAAAACACCCAATCCCCTACTTCAAAACTTCTTTCACTACAATGATGATCTGCCTTTTGTTTCATGTGATTTTGTGCCATGGTCAGGTTGTCTTTTAATATTTGGAGAACTTGTTGTTGATGCTCAATGTGGTCTTCCACTGCTTGAACCTTAGATTTTTATTTTAGAGAAGAAGTGATGGAAGGAGGGTGGTATCCATAGAGTGTCATAAATGATGTCATTTTTGCTGCAGTATGAACGAAAGTTTTATACCACCATTTTGTCAAGGGTAACCATTTGAATCATTGCGTTTTTTTATCAAAGACAAAGCAACGAAGGTATCCTTCCAAACATTTGTTCACTATCTCGGTTTGTCCATCAGATTGAGGATGATATGATGAGTTATGAGCCAATTGAGTACCCAAACAAGAAAATAATTATGTCCAAAAATGTCCAATGAATATGGGATCTATGTCACTTACAATGATATTTGGGCTTTCATGTAGCCTTTGAACTCTCTCCATGAATGTGGTGGCAACCGTACTATATTTGAAGGGATGAGAGAGTAAACAAAATTGTGTGTACTTGGTCAGTGTATCAACAATCACATGATGACACTCTCTCCTTCAGACTTCGGTAACCCTATGATGAAATCCATAGAAACCTCCTCCCAACACTGACTTGGGATGGCTAACGGTTGTAAAAGACCTGGGGTCTTAATTGTTTCCACCTTATTTTTTTGGAAAACCAAACATTCTGCCACAAACCTTTGAACACCATTTTTAAGGCCATCCCCAAAAAATTCATTCTTCACCCTATGGTAGGTTTTCAAAAATCTTGAGTGCCCTCCTACCAGAGAGGTGTGAAATTCCAATAGTACATTGTGTTTGAGTTGGGATTTCTTACATAAATATAAGCAATCTGTGTACCATAGTGAATCATTTTTCCATGTAAATGTATATGATGCATTGGAATCCTATTGCAACCTTTGAATGAGAGTCCACACATTTTCATCATTCTTCCATTCATCCCTTGCTTATATTATCCAATCGGGTTGGATGATCGATATAGTGCATAGAAAGGCCTAAACATCTTCATCCTTTCTAGAGGGTGCATCTACCACAACATTTCGCTTCCCTTTTTAATAGACGATTTCAAAATCATAACCCAATATCTTGGTCACCTATTTTTGTTTTTCTTCTGAAGATAGTCTTTGTTCCAAGAAGTATTTAAGACTATAATGATTTGTTTTGACCTTGAAGTGTCTACCTATTAGGTAAGGGTGTCATTTACTCAATGCATGTAGTATTTCCATCATTTCCTTATCATAAATGGGTTTGTGTAATTCCTTTCCCTTGAGTGGTCAACTTTCAAAATCCAGGGGCCTTCCTTCTTGCATTAGGATAGCACCAATTCCAAATCCCGAGGCATCACATTCCACAATAAAGGTTTTTGTGAAGTATGGAGTGGTCAATAAAGGAGCTTTGCACATCACCTCTTTAAGTTGTTCAAAAGAATTAGTTTCCTATGGAGTCCATGAAAATGCATCCTTCTTAGTTAGTGTCGTTAAAAGTGTTGTTATTCTTCCATAGTGCCGAAAAAACTTGCGTTGTAACCTGTCAAACCCAAAAATCCTCTAAGATTATTCAATGTTTTGGGAACTGGCCAGTCCATCATGGCCTTAATCTTGTTAGGGTATACCTTGACACCTTCATGAGATACAATATGACCCAAATACTCTACCTCCTTCACCCCGAAGAAACATTTGGATGGTTTGGCATATAATTGTTGCTCCTTTAGTAGTTGTAGCACCTTGTCTACATGTCTCACATGATCCTCCCAAGACTTTATATAAATTAGTATATCATCAAAAATTACTAACACAAATTTTCGAAGGAAGGGCTTGAAAATGGAATTCATAGACCCTTGGAATGTGGAAGTTGCATTTGTAAGGCCAAAAGGCATGACCAAAAATTCATAATGGCCTTCATGAGTTTGGAATGTTGTTTTTGGGATATCTTCTTCCTTCATTCTAATCTGATGATACCCTAAACAAAGATCCAACTTTGTGAAATAGATTGCTCCATGTAGTTCATCTAACAATTCATCGATGAAGGGAATGGGAAACTTATCTTTAATAGTGATCTTGTTGAGCTCTCTATAATCTGGACACATACGCCATGAGCCATCTTTCTTGAGTACCATTACCATCAGTGCAAAGTAAGAAATTTGGCTAGGTCTAATAATGCCAGCCTCTAACATTTCTTCAACCATACGCTCAATTTTACTCTTCTAAGAATAAGGGTATATGTACGGCCTGATGTTAGGAGGAAAAATCCCGGGAATTAGATGAATAACATGATCATGATTTTCAGTGGGTGGAAGACCTTTCGGGATATATTCAAATACTTTGGAATGCTTATTAGTGATCCCTTGGAGATCTATGGGAATAGATGGCTTAGAAGTTTGAACCTCTAGTGAGCATAGTTGTGCAATTACACCTTGATTCCCCTTTTTCTATAATTTTGTCATGTCATTAGAGATTATCACCTTACTGGGTTTCCCTTTGATACCTCTTAACTAAATTTATTTTCCTTCTAATGAAAATTTCATGAAAAGTTATTGAAAATTAAAATCCATTGTTCCTAATGATTGTAACCATTGGATTCCTAGCACGACATCAGCACTACCCATGGGTATAGAAATCATTGGACTATTCATTACATATTCCCCCGTAGTAAGATTGATATTATTTCATTTTCTTAAGCAATTGATAGTTCCTCCATCTTCATTCATTACTTGAAACTTTGGCACTGAATATGCAAATAAATTGAGAGCTTTGGCTAATTTATAGTGAATGGAATTATGAGTACTACCATAATCAATTAGGATTATTACCTTTTTCTTTTTGATATATCCTTCGATATTGAGGATTTTAGAAGTGTTAATTCCATCCAATGCATTACATTATATCATGGGAGTCAATTCTTCATAAGAAATCACTTCTACATTTTCATCTTGAGATGGTTCTTGTTCTTGTTCTTGCTCTTGCTCTTGTTCTTCTTCCTCTTAACAATATATGTAGAATAATTTCTTCTCACCACACTTATGTCCCTTACTATACGTGTTGTCACAATTAAAGAATAAACCTTTTGATTTCCTTTCCTTCAATTGTTGAGGTGTTAACCTTGTAGGTTGAGGTGTTTTAGAAGAAGGAACATTATTCTCTCGATAGATGTTAGGAGTGGTCTTTCTAGTAGCCATATCCATATTTTTAGTTTCAACATTTCTTGCCACCCTAAATGCATTCTCCAATGATTTGGGTTCCCAAAGGTGAACCTCATGTTGAATTTTATCCCTTAAATTTCCTATGAATACATCAATCAAGTGCTCATATGGAATGTCTATTACCTTTGTAGTCAATCTTTGGACATTCTCAAAGTTCTCTGTAACTGAACCTTTTTGCTTGAGATTTATCAATTGGGTAAAGAAGGTATTGCTCCTTGTATCCTCATAGTGTGCTATCATTTCTTCCATGAAAATTGTCCAAGTGACGAGTGATTTACAATAACAAAGCCAATGATACCACAAAAATTGATTGGGTTCTAAATATAAAGAAGCAATACATACCTTTTTTGTATATGGCACATCATGTAGATCAAAGAATTGCTACATTTTAAGTATCCATGTGATTGGGTCCTTGCCATCAAAATTCCTCATATCGATCTTAGGAATGTGGTTGGTCTTCAACCCAAAGTTGTAGTTTCTCCATTCTTGATTCATCTTCCTTGTGTCCTCATCATGAATTTCATGGGATACATTTTCACTTTCATGTGTCCTCTCTATTAGGAAAATTTTCAATCCTTCCATGATCTCCTTTTTTAAACCATCCATCTTCCCTTGTAGTTCATCTTTTGTCACAGTCTTCTTCTATAAATCATTTATGTCCCTACACATTTATTCACCTTCATCAAGATTCCAAGTAGGACTGTCTGGAGGCTTATTTGGTGTAGAAGTTCCATTTTTTGGTGGCATGTTGGCCAAGTATCACTTTTAAACCTTGATTTTGAGGTGGTTCTGCTAGACAATCTTTCTTCTGTTGTATCTCCAAAATTTCAACCCTTCTGGGTATGGAAACTTTTTTTTTGTAGTTCTCTGATATTTCTTCTCTGCAATTCCATAGGTATGATCAAAATTGGATGTTCCAAGTGGAATTTATGGTAACTTTTCCACATCTTGTTGATTGTTTTCCTTTCCAGAAGATATCAATTGTATAGTGTTCCCCACACAAAATAATTGATATTCAATTCTAAAAAGTGTACCAAAAATACTATAGATTGTCCACTATCTAATGAAACTAGTCTCACTCAATTGGATACTCTAGGAAGAATTTAGGATTGTTTTACCTAGAACACCTACTTGAGACTAGTCAATAGGACTAGTCAGATACCCTATCTTCCACAGGGTGTATATACAAATGTAAGATGACCCAAAAGCTGAAATTTTTATCACACATACCGTAATAATGTCTGTGAATATCCTCTGGATTGTAGGGTTTGAAACATTATAGAAACAATTTTATAGTGAAAATTTTACGATGACTCAATTCAGGATGATTCCAGAACCCTATCTTACACAGGTTGTATCTTCGAAAGTATAAGGCCTCGAGAGATGAAATTTGAACCCAACGTACCATGATCTTTATAATAAATATCCTCCAAGCGTTTCCTTCTAAAACTTCATATAAAAATAATTATAGAAAAAATTCCAAGGTGTCTCAGATGTAGCAGTGAAACCCCAAGACCTTGAGCTCTGATACCATATGTTAAGAACCAAATATCAAGATAGCATAGAAAAACGTCAGAATAATTAATCAATGCATTCAAAAATAGATAATTTCATATAATAAGATTGTTTGAGGGGGCAACCCCCTTATACACCACATAAATTTCCAAATACCAAATGATTCCAAATGAAAATGTCTCCTTTGTATATATAGGATACTAGGAGGTACAATTACAACTAATGGACCCAAGCCAACATAAATAAAATAGAATTAATAATGTAATATGCCCCAATTAAGGGACAATGTGCCACTATTTAGGGCTTAACATTGATTGAAATGAAATCATCTCAATATGGCATTGATAACGTTGATGAAAAATATGATGATGGATAATTTCATCTCCTTCACAGTTAGGTTCTAATTTTGTTTTTTGATTGTCGAATTCTTTGTGTGAGTCATATTTAAGTCTCAAAACACTCCCATACCATCAACACATGCATCTACTATAATCATGTCAAATTTAAGTGCATACAAGCAAAAATTGAAAAACTTTCAATGTTGGCCCCATTCACAGGTCACTCTGCAGGGTCAAATTAAAGAATAATTTCCACTAGTTGGTAATTAATGGACAACCTTGAAAATTGTTAGACAACCCAAAGTTAAAATTGGAGATCATGGTATAAACATGAATGAGCTTCTCTTGGTTTCAAGAATAATGTATTTTCTATTGAACAAGGCCAACCACATGAAGGTGGAAGCTCATATGACCCATCCCCCCCTCACATCACTCTCAATTCCCCAATACCCAAATTATCTACTATAAAATATTTGAAACCAATATAGTAAGAATCAAGCATAGAAACTAAGAAATATAAAATTTTAGCTAAATAAAAGAGAACAAATCAACTAAAAAACATATAAATACATACCTCCTGCATTTTAACATTTCAATATATTTAATCTTCTTCTTCATCTAACTCAACATCTGTATCATCCACTTCAGAAATGATGTTGTAAGGATTGGCCATATCAACATCATCATAAATGTCGTCATTTCCAATCATATCATTTTCTATATCATCATCATGAACATTATCTCTTACATTTGGTTCAATTTCTTCAATTTCTTCATATAAAACATCATTGATATCATCTTCATCCAAAACATTGGCCACACCATCTCCTTGAAATTCTATGACGTCTTCGTTTGACACATGAACTAGTTGTTCATGTACATCATCTTGTTCTTCAATACCATCTCCTTCCGCTACATTATAATTTGTCATCCTTCATCTTGGATCATATCTAACAACATATGACCAACCCCCTCTACCTGGAACCCCTGATTAAAATACTTGTTCGCATTGGCTTGGAAGAACATATGGCTCTCATCCTGGATCAACATTCCTTATATTAACCATGGTAAATCTATTAGTATGTTGATTAACAATTCTATCGAGATCTCGTTCATTCGTTCGTAGCATGTACCATTTTACGTTGAACATAACTAATTTCAAGCATTTAAAGTTACACTCAAGTATATCATCCAAAAACCCATAGTATCAATTTTTAGAGACTTTTGGATGTCCATCACTTCTAGAGGAAACATTCGTAACTTGAAATATTGCATTTATCTCACTATCATAAGTTTTCATCTTTTCATCCAACTTTTTGATGCGAAATTTGTTGTCATTGCACCACATAGCCTTGTGGTGTTTCAACTAAAATATGTCAGACACGTAAAAACTGCATTGTCAATTGATAAACATATTTATACTTGGAAATTATGCAAATTTATAAGAAAAACAACACGCCATATACATCAATATAATATTCAAAAAAACTAAATAGTATGGGTGAATATGTTTGCATGTTTATCTTTTAAACCATATGCTAAATCAATTTTCGTCTCTGTAATATTGGTATCTCCTTTACATTCATATTCTTTGACCAATGTAGTCATGCCATACCATGATAACATACCATTATTAGATTGTATATATCGTTCAATCCATACCTTCATCCAATCAATATTGTTTGCAATGTATAAATGTATTGCATCCCACTCTCAACTAGTTGTATTAAAATAAAACAATTCACATATAATCAATTACCACGGTATACCTTCATAATAATGGATTACACAAGAAGACTAAAAATTAAATAAGTACGATATACGTAAAAACAAAAATTCAATTGTATTATAAATCCCCACCATATACTTACATGTAACTTTCCTCATTCTAGCTTTCCCCAGTAGGTGCTCCCCTTCAATTTTTTTGATGGATTTTACATCCCAAATGAGATTCACATTAATACTTGCAACTATTTTAGGAATATATTGAGTAATGTAAACCATGGTTTGATATACCATAAAACCCTCAAGACATTATGTCTGTTTAACCAAATCCTTCAATGATTTCAAATGCCTCTCAGCCATCCACGTTGACCTTGTCTATACAGGTCCACAATTTTCAATCTCCTCAACTTGGTGTACAAGGTCATGTTCTTGTGCATTGAAAAATGTCGGAGGTAAATACTTTTGCATTTCACACATTCGAAGAGGAATTTGTAACCTCCAATACTTTGTATCTTCTTTATAGATTTCTTTAGATGAAAACCATCTACAAATGATGCAAGCAAATCACATGTTTCAACAAAAAATTATATAGTACTACATTGAAATTAAAATACATGCATACAAATATAAGTTTTACAATGAATTGAACAAATTACACTTTGCATATAAATCACCACTTACCTCATGTATTTTCCAAGATCATATATAACTTTTTTGAAATTGTTTTCAAATTTTTTTGGGAGAGATAGAGGTATAACATAATGTAACATAAAAAATGAATCATTATTTATTCCCAAATTAGAAGAAAAAAAAAAACATAAACAAGATGTTTCACCAATATAGAAATATATACACCAGAATAATTATCTTAATCAACGTATTCCAATCATGAGTTTTTACCCCACCTAATTCACCTTTCTTTGTTAGGATATTCTTTATGTTTGAAGAAAATCCACTAAGAAATTTAAACTTTTTCAATAACCTCTTTTACATCCTTGCATTGTTGCTTTGTCAATAACCATGGAAGGGAACTTATATTTTGTCTGTATGCATCACTATTTGAATGAATCGCACATTGCATTACATGATTGGCCTCTTTAATGTCATTACAAATCTTGACATTTTTTCTGTTGTCACTCCTTCCATCTAAGATTCGTCATAACATTGTTTTTACATTCTTCCCGATGTGCATTGTATCAAACAAATGAACAAATTATAGGTTCTCATAGTAGGGGAGCCTACTGAATTGTATGAGATAACTTTCCATTCCTCATGGAAGTGCCCCATTATTAATTCCTTCATGACGACCCTCAAGGTGAAGCATATAAATTAAATATATTACAACAATACTTGTCAATTAGTACAATGAACAAAATGCAATAAAAATATAAAATATCCCAAACATTTCATGTATGATACATAGACGATTTGATCCAATATACCTTGAGGATTTCTATTATATTGCAACTGCCATACACAAGGTGTCATTCTTTGTGGTTTTAATCTTCCTTCTCATTGAAATGATGTTTCTCATACTTCAATACCTATGGTTATTAGACAAGAAGTGCCTATACGCATGAAACACCTCATTTCCTAAACTTCTTTAATGAGGATATTTCATCTTAAGACCACAAACTAGACATGAAAATTTACCCTTTGTTTGAAGACTTGCAACAAATGGATTAAATTTTATATCAATTATTTGAGGTATGTTTAATGAAGGGATTTTATAAAAGCATGCATGATATGTAGTTCATAAAATTAAACACTATTAAAGTGCAATGTAATGTTATAACATACCACACAAATGTGTTAGCCCTAGGGCATCTTGAATTTTCCATACAAGAATTACATGGAATTTAAATTCCCTTTGCACACATATTGGTCTAGATATATCATACATAGTGATTCCCTTCCATAACTTTAGTAACGCGTCGATAAGAGGCTTAATACATACATTCATATATTTGGCATAGTACTTACCTAATTGATTGAGCATACAATACATAATTACTACATATATGAGTAAATAAAAAAGCATCAAACATAATTATAAGACATAATTGAACATATATATATATATAAGACATAATTATGAAACAAACAAACAAATGAGATGTTACCATGTTAAAAAAATATTATTCTAAACAAACACCTAGAACAATCATTTCCAACATTATGTTCTCCCTCTTTATTGACATCCATGGAGAAATGTTATTGTTAATAAAAAAAAACAAGCCACACCAAGTAAGTAGATCATCTCTCCAAATGGATTGACACCGTCAACTGCCATTGAAAGCCTAAGATTACAAGGTTCATCTTTAAAATGTGTCCATATTTCCTCTATCTTCTTAAATGTAGATGCAAGCATTCTAAGAAAGCCATCTTTACTTATTTTCTTTACATGGTAATCCATAAACTGTTCTATGCATTTGCACCTAAACAATCGTCACAAATGTGGAATTATGGGATATAACGAAGAACCTTGTGAGACACCTTTTTTGTTACTTGATCAGTTCGATATCTACTAATTTGACATTGAATATGATTATGAATAGATTGATACTCCATTCCAATATATTTCATAATGACATGTAAATCTTGGTATGTGCCACATAAAACATTTAAGATATATTCATTATACTAATCACATTTCTTTTTATTTTGTTCAAGATTGATTCATGAGATTGAGCCTAATGAGACGTTTGAAGCTATTTTTCGTGGATGGAATTGAGAACGATGGTTATTAACCATACACCCTTGGGAAATCATGTGAAATGGTTTTAAAAAGATTATATGATAATAGCCACCTTTTATTCAAGTTCATTCCCTTATCTCAATGTATATATATTAATAAACGATGCAGTCTTCTCAATTTCAAAAGTTCATCGTATGTAATGTCTTCACCAAATGAGAAGAATAGTGTTGAAGGTAAAGGTAAGGTGCATAGCTGACCAAGGATAGTAATATTGGTTGAGACGGATGGTTTGAAACTTGTCACTATGTTCAACAAAAGTTATAACCAAATTCAAAGATAGAGAATCTTATAAATGGGGCATGGGAGTGTAAGTTGTAAAAATTGTAGTAAGTGAGTAGTATAAATTTCTTATGCCTAGTTTTAATAATTGACTATATGTTCTCCTTAACTTAATTGACCATATGTTCTCTTTAATGATACTATATGTAGTAAAAAGATAGTAAAAATAGTGCTTTCCTCAAAATTATGAAAATTCCACTCAAAATTATCTCATACATCTGGATTAAGTTGAGAATGTCACAAAGATTTATCGCACACATCTAGGTTCTAGGTTAAGTTAAGAATGCCACATAGATGTATCTCACACATCTAGGTTAAGTTGAGAATGCTATAAAGATTTATCTCACACATCTAAGTTCTAGGTTAAATTGAGAATGCCACATAGATGTATCTCACACATCTAGGTTAAGTTGAGAATGCCACATAAATGCATCTCACACATGAGTAAAGTGAATGAATGGTGGTAATATGCATTAATTTTTTCAACCGGTGATCAAATATGATCAAATAACAATTTTCCAATACGATTCAAATATGTGGCATGAATAAATCATACATGGATCCATTAGTCATTTTTGAAGTCAACAAAAGCGTGGATCTTTCCCATCCAATTACATCTTTGATAGCAGTTCTTCAAGGCCTATTCACCCTAGTTTCCAAAAGACCATGTGCATAAAGGGATTCATCAATTGCTTCTATATCAACCCTCTATGAAAATGAATACATGAGGCTACATTATGTTGGATTACATGAAATGGTGTGATTATCAGTGGCAATCAACTCCAAAAGAACTTAAGAAATAATATCTCATACTAGAGAAAAAATGTTTGATTAAAATTATACCATACATATTAATTCATGTTAGGATGAAAAAAAAATTAGAAGAACTTGAAACAAATAAAGAAAGGTTATGGTGCAAAACGTGAATAATTACTTTTGTAGACAAAGTTTACTAAGTCATAGAGATTGAAAATTTCTAAATGATGATCCTATGACTAGATTCAATTTTTTTTTTGTGTGATGACTGGTTTATATAACAGTTCTTTGAATAATAATGCTTATGTATGTAATTTTAAGTTTAAAGAAATAAAATGACAAAGTGCACAAAAAGTTATGTCTTGGAAGAATTTTAAATGTTCAAGGAATTTAAAATAATATTTTTATACATTGTAGTAAATATTGTACATAAAATTATAACAAAATGAGAAGTAAAATAAGTCATATTTTGTTTTACTATATTTTCTCAATTCAATCCCTACCTTATTTATGGATTTACAAAACATAAATTGTTGTTAAATTTCTCCAATACAATGAACTTGATTACAGATCGTTGCAAAATGATCAGTTTGAACCAATGCACAACAACACTAATTGGAACAACAATGTAGATGAAGTGGTAAACAACACGTTGGAGTGTTGTCCCATTTTGAAATGGCACCTATAAGTTCTACATGAAATATGTACTGTGTTGAATAAAATATGAACTATGGTGTGATGTTAAAGCATACTTTAATTAATTCTCACCAAAATTCTGGTCGTCTATCTATCCTAGAATTACGAATATCATGCAATCTTTGTGAAGAACTCTTACCTTGAAGAATTAATTTCTAATATCAAATGGAAATCATTGATCTTTAGTAGATCAGGTGACTCTCCACCTATCCAACATACAATTGTTTCTACAATTTACTTCGATATATATAATAATTCTAATGTTTTGGAGGAAGTTGTTTTATCATGTAAGCTTTCTGTCATGAAATTTTTGATGAACTAGGGTTTCTGTTATTAAATTATTTTATCTGTATTGCATCACATTGTGTTTTTATTTGTTTTTCTTTAAAATATAAAAACGACGGTTTTTATTGCCCCAGATCATCAGTACGTTAGGAAGACTCAAGTCTAACCCTGTAACTCTGAAAGTTAAAGACAACCAAAAACCTCTCAACTCACCGCCATTTCGACAAAAGCATATACAATAATTTTCTCGACAAAGCATATATAAATAAAAATACGAAAGTGTTGTCTGTTGGAGAAATGCTTTGCTATCAAACTAACTTCTGAATTGCATACATGGGCTCCGGAATTTTGTTGAGGAGATTCATGTTCTCCATCTTTCAAGACCTTGTATGTAGAAAGCATAGCTTTTGAAATACCCTCTCTATTAAGTAACCTGGTTCGAGTTCATATTTAAATTTTGCAACGATGAAGTTTGGAAAGTTGGCATAGTCTATGAATTGAAGGATTTTGACTCTAAGTTCACTAAGCTCGTCATAGGTTAGATTATTAACTCCAATCATCCCACGATCATCCCTTTTCAAAAAGCTATCCGTTCACCTTGTACTTTTAGCATTTGTAATTATTTAATAAAAAGTCATAAAGTGTTTTTTTTTTTTTGTATATGTGTGTCAATATGTATATTGATAAGTTAGAAGATTATGCAAGTTGTGTTGGCTTTTCCTTTTTTACGAGGATGATATTGTTCTTAGGGTGAAGAGTCCCTATGACCTAGATAAGCAACTAATAATCTTCAAGGACTTCTCCTCTATCATGGCATCACTGTTAACACTCACAAAACAAAGGTTATGATAATTAAATCCAAAAGGATCACCTAGGATACTTTTCTTTTTATGAAAACGATATCTTCGAGGAAGTTCCTTCATACAAATATCTTGGAATCCATATCCACCACAAGCTCAATTGGAACTATAGCATTGAAAAGGGATAAATGGAGGGTGAAAAGCTTAATATGGGCTCAAAAACAATTGTAAATCAACACACCTTTTGCTTTAGTAATAAAAAAACTCCTCTTTCACACTCTGTTTATCTTATATGGATGTGAAGTTTGGGGTTGTAGTATATCTAGAGAATCGAGAAAGATAGAACAAATCCAAAATAATTTTATAACTTATAATTTCAAAATTAAGAGAAATATACTCTATCCTATCCTACTCATAGAAGCTTCAAGAAAGTATTTACCCCATTGAGAGAATTTCTATGATTAGATACCTAACATACAAGAACAATATAAACAAAATGGATGACAAGAGGCTCCCCAAGATTTCTTCAAATTCTAGCCAAAACCACCATTTGCTCAAGCGGGGATGGCATAAAGATGCCAATCTTGGCTAAATCATTGGGAAATACAAGAAGAAGCCATCATGCAGAATATCGATAATATAGTTTTGAGATGTGCAAAGAAGAAAATCAACACTGTTAAAATAAGAACAAACTCTCACAAGTTACATAGTGAAACTTGGCTTTGAACAACTCCCAAAACATCATGTGATTAAAGAATCTGTCATCTTTGTGATACTAATCATGTAGAAGATGAAAAACACTTCCTCTTAGATTTCCCTGCATATACCCATATTAGATCCAAATTTAAAAATATTTGCCACAATACAGACCTTCCCAAAACTATGGTGATATTGGAACACTTCTCTCAATGTTTTGTGAGCATAGAAATGCAATTTTAAAGAAATCGAAGTAATATCTTACCTTCTTAAGGTGTAATAGACCAATTGGATAATCTCTAACCTTCTTTAAGTCCAATAAACCAATTGGCCTCAGTGGACGTTAATCATCATCATCATATTATTGTGAGAATATATAATCAATCGTGTGTGTGTGTGTGTGTGAGAGAGAAATATTGATGTAGCATTTATGGGATGGAAATGATAAATAAGAAAGTGAAATGAAGTAAATAAACATGGATAAACTATAAGAATAGTAATGGTGGAATATTTTGTAATATATAGTCCTAAGAAAAGATTAAATAAATAAATTATATAAAAGTATTTGTTTTAACCAAGTTTTATAAATTATATTATCTTGTGGTTATAAATTAAAAAATATTAAATGATTGGGTTTTTTCAAAAGAAAATTAACACAATTATATTAAGGTAATATAATTTTTACAAAACGCCAGACTGGTTAG
Source organism: Picea engelmannii (assembly GCA_009831015.1). NCBI lineage: Eukaryota > Viridiplantae > Streptophyta > Pinopsida > Pinales > Pinaceae > Picea > Picea engelmannii. Next base: position 74,934 of record ML777292.1, on the reverse strand, counting down.
TATATAAAATAGCCTCAAACTGATACAACTACAAGATAGCACTATTCAGATAATTGTTCAGAAATTAGAGAAAATACATACCAAAAGCTAACAAAAAAGGAGACGGTCCATAACCAGACACAAAATATCTCCAAATACATAGCTCCCGATAGTTCTAATAAGTCTGAAATTAGTCTCCAACAAGACAAAGACCGGAAGGATTATATCGAAAACTAAAAATGAGAACAAAAAGAGAAATTGTATAGATTCATCCATCAATAGATATTGATGATGATTCTATTACCCTCCATACCATTTGACCACTTATGAAGCACAATATATCCTTCAGGTTTGAGCAGTGCTTTTTTTTATTGTTCATCCATAGCCATATTGAATTCACGAAGGATATGATAAAAGTGTGTTTCTAAAAGCGTTTCCTTCAATAAATTGATTCTTTGCTTCCATCCTTCCAAGGCACTAACACATAGATTACCTTTTTTATTTAACCAGTTTATGATAACTTTGGAGTCTCCAAGTACCTATAGCTTAGATAAAGGTAGATAAATTGCAATGTATAAGGTTGCCCAAACTCCCAATAGTTCAGCCTTTATGTTTGTACCTGTTCCACAATTTACATACCACTGTAGAAATTTTAATAAAACCCCCAGCACCGCAACATCTCCCATATGCCTGGGTTTCTCCATCAAAGAACACCACTGGGTATTCAAGAGTATATGATATCCAACAGGGACGGTTATGTTGATTCTTTAGCTTGGCCTCTGATTTTTTATAGTTACTAAGAGATTTAATAACTACCGAAGAGATCGATGGCTCCTTTCCATCAAATACAGCAGTGTTTCTTTCTAACCAAATGTACCAGCAAGTGTATGCCACAAGACTAGGAGATTCTATTTTATCTATTGTCCAGTTGGATAAACATTCAATTAGATCATTTCCTCTCCAACTGTGATCTATTTTTTTGTTCCTTTTAATGTTTAACCGGATTTCTTTGGTAAAGGGGCAGTAAATAAATAAATGTGAGCTGTCCTCACCTTCCTTTTTACATAATCGACACTGCCTCGGTCCCTTCCAACCCCTGAGTTGGAGATTATTCTGAGTCATAATTTTGTTATTGACAACCATCCACAGAAAGAGTTTTATCTTTTGTTGAATATTCCATTTCCACATTTGAATCTTCCATCCGGTGATCACTAGTAGGTCTTGTGTTGATAATAGGGCCTCATATACATTCTTTACTGTGAGCATTCCTGATGTGTCACCCTCGATCCAGATCAATTCATCCAACTTATCTGTAATTATCACTCCTGCAGCTTGTAAGGCCCGCCTATATTGATCCCATTCCAATGATAGATTACCTGCTAGCCCCAATTCTACGCTATCTATCCAATTAGATGAGATAGTGTCATGTTCTTGATGATTCCAAACATGTTCCAACATCGTGGTTTGTTTATGTTTGAGCGCACTGACTAGCTGAGAAGATAGATACGCTGAGGAGCCTAGACCTAGAATGTTGTCCTGACCCAAGCTCACAAAATGTCCCATTCCAGGTTTCCATATGATCCAATTCATAATCAAATGCACTGAATTTACTAGAATGAACCAAATTTTGGATGTTATTGGATAATGAAAGGAGGCGAATCTAAGCCAATTATTTACAGAGCTGAAAGGAAAGTATTTTTTCTTTTAATACTTTATGCCAAATACCCTTCTTTGTTATAACTCACCACAAGGTTGATGTAGCCAATGCCTTACTAAATGAAAATATATTGCGAAAACCCCAACCTCCCCTTCACTTTGGCTAAGCTAATGTCTCCCATCGACATAGATGATAGTTATTTTTTTCACCATTCCGATTCCATAGAAAATTGTAGAGTAAACTCCTTAACTTGTGAAGAACAGAGGAAGGGATCATTGCAAGGGATAACTAGTAGATGAGCAGAGTTTCCAGGACTGATTTGAAAAGGATATATCTACCCCCCAGGGATAGCCACCTATAGCTCCAGTGATTTATTTTCTTCTCAACTTTTGTTAAAATCCATACCCACTCTTCAACTTTTTGTATCCCTACCTTCAAGTAGTAACCCAGATACTTGAAACCAACAGATAGTTCAGAAAAATTATACAGCAAGATTTGTTTAAATGTTGAAATGTCTAATTCCACTAGCCCCAAGTAATGTATAGTCAACTTTGTATGGTTCACCATTAAACTCGAGACTCAACAGAACAACTGTACAATTCTCTCAATTTCCTTCCATTCCTATATTGATGCCTTTGTCATTAATAGGATATCATCAACAAATAATATATGTAACATTTTCGTAACTCTGGGTACTTTGATACCATTAATGAAACCTTGTCTCTGACTTGTCTTTAACAAAAGACTCAAACTCTCCATCACCAGGATAAATAATAACGAGGATAGCGGACACCCCTGGTGTAGGCCTCTGCCACTTCTAAAAAAATATGTTGTCTCTCCATTGACTAGTACTCCAAAGGAAGCCGAATTCACACAAGTAAAAATCCAGGTTTTCATATGTAGACCAAAGCCAACTTGAATAAGAACCATTTTGAAATAGTCCCAACTGATGCAATCATACGCTTTTTGCAGATCAATTTTTAGGATGAGAGATTTTTTCTTATTCTTCTTTATATTGTGAATGCACTCATGTGCAGTTCCAATTGAATCTTGAATCTGGTGCCCCTCCAAGAAACCCAATTGTTCTTCTGATAGGGATCTTGATAATATTGGTTTTATCTTGTTTGCTATCACCTTTGAAATAACTTTATATACTAGTTTGCATAGTGAAATAGGCCTGTAATCCCTGAATTGTTGAGGCTTATTGCTTTTGGGAATCAAAGCAATAAAATTTGAAATTAAGCTACCTATTATATGCCCACTTATCCAGGTCTCCTCCACTAAAGCCAAAATATCTTCGCCCATTAGATAAAAGAAATGTAGATACAGTTCCACCGACCATACGTCAGGCCCGAGGCTCTTTTCTTTTTTGAATAACATTAATATAGCTTCCAATTCTATAAGTGTTGCATGCTTATAAATGCCCTCCGCTTCATTTACATCTAACATTTTTGGGTACTAACTAGCCACCCGAACCTGATCTTTAGATATACCATTTATAGAAGGATTGAAAAAAAATGAAGTATTTTACTGCCTCATCCGCTATAGCTTTATGTTATTTATGAATAGTCCCCTAATTATCAGAAATCTCCCATATAAATTTGTTATTTCTCCTGTGATTTGCAAACTGATGAAAAAATTTATTATTCTGATCGTCGTTTTTTACCCATATAGCCCGACTCTGAATATGCCACAGATCCTCCTGAGTTTTAAGATGTTTCTTTCTTTCAGTTTCCAGTTTTATGAGATTTGTTTCCACCTCCAGAGAATAATTACCATCCAAGAGATTTTGTAAGAAACAATTTATGTTATCTTCCAGATTGTCTAAAGCAGTTGTATCCCAAGCCTTTTTTTCTCTAGCCCATATTTTAGTTATGTCTTTCAGATCCTTTAAATTCCATACAAAAATGCATCTGACAGTCACCTTCCTACCGATATTTTTGATCTTTCCACAACTTTATAACCAAGTCATTAAAATATTTTTTCGCTAACCACTGAGCATGAAATTTGAAAGGGTAAGATTTTTGAATGATGGAATTCTCCATCTGTAAAATTATAGGGGCATGATCTGATACATACGGATATTCAACCCAAGATCTATAAAGTCTGACCTCCATAAGCAATTCCTCTGAAACCAAAAACCTATCCAATCTCTTGGTGATTGCCTCAAGTCCCGCTCGCCCATTACACCAAGTCGGAACAATTTTATCAGGTTTGACATCAATAAGTTTGTGTGCTTGGAAGAGTGTATTAAAGAACCCTAATAGTTGGTCTGATGCAATTGAACCTCCCCAAACCTTGCTAGTTGATAAGGTAAGGTTTAAGTCCCCCGCAACCACCAAGTTCCTTAGTGATAACAGACCACTATTTGCAAGATTCGTCCAGAACATTTTTCGCTCCAAGAATGGTCCATATACATTCAAAAGGTTGATATTCCTTTTAGTAGCAATAATAGAACCTAACAACAGAATCCTGACACAAGTAAGAAACATAAACAATTTAAAAAGATGAGGGTCCCATGATACAAGAAGACCTCCCAAAGAACCCACTGAACTCACTGTACATGATACTCATGAAGGACAAAACTTAAGCATGAAAGCCCGAGCTTTTTGTTCATGGACCAAAGTCTCCTGTATGAATACAATAGGGTGTGTGTTTTCCAAAGAACGTCATAACGAGGCAACTTTTAGGGAGCCACCTACCCCTCTAAGATTTAAATACATGTAAATCATTACTTAGCCCTAGCAAGGGCCTTCACTACTCTAAGTGCCCCACTGTCAGATGTGGACGAATCCACCACAGAGGATGAAGAAATTGACGACCGTAACTTTTTTCTGGAACTTCTCATTTTTATCGGTGAATATTCAATCCTGATACCTCAAGACCAAGAATATTCCTTAGTGGGTTCCTCCTAGGGGAGGATCTCCACATCAATTTCACCAGAGAATCTAGTAGGATCAACCACCATATTACCAAATAAATTCGGTAGAGGATCCAGGTTGTTACTGTCCGACAAGTAAGGGATTAGTGAATCTAGTACCACATATAATGAGGAATTGCCCTCCTCTGATTCTCGTCATATGGAAATTGGTTGCGCCTCAACCGATGTGGAAGAAACCCCCTAAAAAACTTTAGCTAAAGTATGGGAAGGAATTAGGATAGATTCCACCATAGGGTCAGGACTAGTAAAGTTAGAGACAGGATTTTAAAGTTGCTCCCGATCAATAGAAAGATTACTGACAGGTGTTTTCAAAACCCTCGGCTCCAAAGGTTCAAGTACAGGTGAGGATAGAGGAATCAAAGGCCTTTGTACTGGTAACCCTCCATCACCCCTCGAGTTGGACTTCACCAAAGGAGGAGGGAAAATAACTCTGAAGAATAATTTGAAGTTTCTTTTTCCAATAATGATAATGTATTATAGAGAGTCAGACAGTATAATGATAACTTACCCATGAAAGTATAATTTTTCTCTGGTGATGGGATTGATTCTAGTTGTGGGATACAATAGTCAAAACCTGCAGAATTCACTTCATCCTCTAGATCCCCCATGTCCCTATGGAGAGCCATTTTTTCTGATACTTCCTCCTCCTCTCGACCCATGTAGGTATTTTTTAGGTGACTAGTCTTATGACAAATTCTGTATCGGAATGTTATTCCAAGATAGTCCAGCCTCTAGACTATTCTACGACCCCTCCATTCAATCTCCAATAGCTTAGGCAATACTCCATGTACGTCTATATCAACAAGTATCTTCCCCATTTTCCTAGAAGGTGTCGACAAAACAGATTCATCTAAAGAAACAAAGGAACCTAAGGAATTACCTATCACCTCCATGGCTTCTGCATTCCACAACTGTAAGGGTAGGCCAGGGAGTAAAACCCATAACTAGAGCATCTGGAAATAATCAGTATATGGATTAAAATCCAAACACCATATTTTAATCATCAGACTGCTACCTCCAATCATCCATCTCTTTTCTAGCAGTCTTGTGGAGTCTTCAGGGGTTCTACAAATAAAACCAAACCAACCCTTTGTCAAGTAAATTATCTCTGGATAGTATCCTAACTCCCGCTTCCAGTTATGATCAACCCACTTTGTCATAGATTCTTTACACAAATATATATAATATAGTCTACCAACAAGACCACAGAGTGCCAAAGTGCAAGTCTCAACCAGACCCGCATCCAAGCCAAGCACCATTTTATGTACTAACTTCTTCTCTCTCCACAGTCTATGACTATAAACTAGTGACTCAGAACCCTTTCCACCTTCCTTTAAGAGATTATAGACATGCTTAACCTTATCCTTTGTCCCTTGGACCTGTGAACCAGAGAGTCGCTTGGTCGATGATGAAAAAGTAGATGTCGGATGCAAACAATCTACAAAGGAGAAAGTATGTTTCGTGCTATGGGAAGGTTGCGGTAGTGGAGTTAGTTGGGATAGCTTTGAAGATGTGTTCAATGTGACAATACGTAGACCTATTGAATCCACCTGATTGAAGATACCTTTGGCCTTCCACACTTCCTTGTCAGCCACATTCATCAATGTGCTAACGTTTTCTTCGACAAGTGGAGGAAGCTTAGCCGCCATGACCTACCACTTGGGATCCACTCAAGTCAGTTCCAAGAAGAGTTAAAGCACTTTAGGACAAAGCCAGAGAATTTGGATAATGAGAGTAATGGATTAATAAATGTAAAAATAAACCCCACCACTAGAGATACTAGTACCTAGGTAAGTTCTCTCCCCAAGGGACCCAGAGTCCAGTTCCCAAAGAAAGTAATAAGAACCTTCCTTCCACTAGGAACGATACTAGAAGAAATAAACTAAACTTACTCCTATCCAATTAGAAGCTCCAAAAACTGACTACAAAAACCCGAAAGCTCCAAAAAATACCTAAAAGCTCTGAAAACTAAAAAACAAAGGTAGGCAAATCACATTAAAAACCTTCTTGTGCCAGTGTGAACAACAACCTTTTGACCCATCTCCATTGATGACTTGTCTCGGTTATTCCAGGATTTAAAAACCAGTTTCTCTCCATTTTCGCCTCCAACCAGAACCCTCATCCAACTTGACATTACACTTATTTCAGTAAATGATTGGGTTGTTAAAAGAGATATGGTTATAAATTATGATATTGTGTGTTTAAAAATAAATAAATGAAAAGTAGCATGTTAGCATGGTAAATGTGTAGGTGTATTGGGCTTATTCTCTAATATTGTTTAGTAATGAATAGCCCTATTTGTATAGGATCAATGGATACATTTAGATAAAGTTATAAATCATGGCAATGCTTGACGTATGATAAGGTAATGCTATCTCTTAAGACTTATATTCATAAATAAATTGAAAGATGTAATTTTGAATATTTTATTTTATAATGTTTTCGCATATTTTTATATGTGTATTTGAGCCAAATCATATTTTGAAGTTTGATCTTATATAGATATGGAATTACCCAGTTTTGACTTTATCATGTTTTGGAATTTGACTAGTTTATCCATGACTTTTTTATTTAAGGTTGTTTATGGTATTAATGGGATTAGAAATTGGCAACATAGTTATAATAGTGCAAATAGAAGTAAGAATTTAGTATGGATATGACATATTAATAAAAAACAAGTTAGATTCAAATGATTTTTGGGTTGTAGTAATTAAGGGTTACTAGGTTGTCTTGCTCTAAGGACATCACATTTTGAATAGGGGAAGAAAGAGTTTGAATGAATGAATCTGTTTTTAAAGGAATAAGTTCCTTGTGTCCATCTTTCTACTTGAAACTTTTCTAGAGAATTGAGTGCATATATGGCAATCATTATTGAGAAAAACATTATCATTTCTCACTTGAAATTTTGGCTTATGTACGTAAGGATAAAAGGACGGATTTCATTTGCATGCGATTGTTTGAATGCTGAAATTTGCTAGGAAGAATCTTTGCATGATTAAGTGAATTTATCCCTTAGTACCTAAGGTAATTAGATGGGGTAAAATCATGAATCTGGGTAACACTTTCGTGACAATCGGGTCTCCAAAATTTCTAGCAGCATTTTTTCGGCCAAACAAATGTTACTTTCGGCCGAAATATTTTTCGGCCGAAAATTTTCACGTCAAATTTAACGGTGCCGTCAAAATTCGTGTACAATGTTTTTTGAATGAATTATTTTCCCGTGGTAAGAATATTTCGGCTGAAATAATTTTCGGCCAAAACGTTTATTTTTAACGGATTCCGTTAAAAACTAGGTTTCAGCCGAAAGAATATTTCGGCCAAAAACTTGAAAATGGGACTGTTTGCAGGAAACTGCAAATTCTCTCCATCTTACTTCATCTTTGGAGGTAGCGGACTCCTACAAATACTCATAATTTAGTTTGAGAATTGATACCAACATTTTTAAAATTGAATCTACTTTCAT
>ML777292.1:52528-66817 GCA_009831015.1 Picea engelmannii | reverse complement strand
TGTATATTTCATTTCTTAAAAACATAATTTTAATAACAGATACATTGTTGTGGAAAACAATAACTCATTATCATTCATTTCATATTTAACGAACATACTGTTAAACAATTGTCAAATTGACATATCAAATCTTGATAAACAAATTTAAAAAATAGTCATTGGAAAGATAACAAAATTATTTACAAGTTTTGTTTTTACTGTAAAGTGAAATTCTAAATAAAAAAAATACTTTTGTATGCCAGAAGTTGAAGAACTTGTGAAAATATAGTTTTTTTTGTCATAAAACAAGCAAAAGTGTTACCCAGCTTCATGATTTTACCCGACTATTCACCTTGATTTTTGACTTTGCAATCTTTGGAAAGATGCTCATTTGATATTGTTGAATGAGCTTTTGATTTTTCTCAAGTGAGATGCTCACCAGATTGAAAATCATTAAAAGGGGGGGGGACTTAGAGGCATTTCAAGCATTACTTTAGCAGGTTATGAGAAAATTTGTATTTGGGACTTAATGATTTAAGCCATACTATAAATGTCATTAATAGTTGGTTTCATAATGTCACTACTCAGTAAGAATGCTTTCCTTGATTGTGGTGGATTTAGTTGATCGGGGCTTACTCGAAGGTTAATAGTGTGTTAAAACAACAAAATTATATGAAAATTTTATCATATTGATAGGGTGATTATACATATCCCCTAAATTATTAACCTTGTAGTTGAAAGAAGAGGAAATGAGTGTTGAAAAACAATTGGTATCTTTATGAGAACATATCACTCGTAATATTAATGATCCGGCCCAGGATGAAAAAATTAACCAAGAGGATCCATATAGTAGATGGATGTTTTGATGATATTTCTTAGATATAAAAGTTGGTATTCGTTGTTATTTATGCAGTCTAGTGAAATTGATTTTTTTGATGAATCATGATGATGATTTTGAGATGACTATTATATTCATGATGTTATGTTAACATGTGGTTTCATTTTGATATAATATATCTTTGATAAAGATGTGTTGAGGTTATAATATTATGACAGTATGTCATGATATGATGACATGTGGTACTTACATGCAATTTTTATGATGAGATGTTTAAAAATGACATGCAAGAGCATGTGGTTATGAAAATGATGTTGTATTGTCATGATGACATGCAAGAGTTAGCATGTGAATTTTTATTTGAGATGTTGATATAATGACGAATGCAATGATTGCATGTTGTGAGGTGGTTATTGTCAGGTTATCAATAGTGGTCTGAGAGGGTCGTGATTGTGGTCTTAGAGGGACGATTTATTTGATGATCTCGTGGGATCCCATAACCATGAAGGATAATATTACAAAGTAACATCTTATGGGTTGGGTATAACTCAATATACTTCTTATTCTAGTAAATATTATGCATTTTATTGGAGTTGTGATGTTGAAGTCCCGAAGAATAGCTACAATGTTGTTCATCAATGGTGTTCTAGGATTGGAATTCAATGCCTGGGGTTGTACCTGTAAATCATGGAGGGATTTTAGGTCATCCTTTAGTGATACTAGTGTACGTGAGTACCAATCCATATGATTTCTTGCGCAGATGAGGTCTCAAGCTTTGGGCCTCCAGATAGACTGGTAGGATTTAAGCCTAGTTTTGGAATTCGAGAAGGACATCTAGAGAGTACTCGTGTTTCCCTGGTGTTCTGATGTTGACTTTCAATGCCTACTATAGTCACATGGGTGGCTTTATACTAGTCCAAAAGAGGGTGTTGTGGAAGGTATAGGAGATAATAGAGGGTGTTGTGGAGGATATGGTGACCTAATTAAAAACCTATAAGTAGCATAATCAAAACTAAATTCAGGGAAAATTTCCTAGAAGGATGGGTGGATGTCATGCATCATATTATTATTTAGTATATGAATAAATAATAATAATAATAAAGTAATATAATAATTCTCCTAAAACGATCATAATAAGTACTTATAAGAATAAATAATAATAAAGGAGTATATAATAATTATCCTAAAGGGGATCATAATAAGTACTTATTATGGATAGTTGGTTAATTAAAGAAAATAATAAAATATGTAACGACAATCTATGGAAAAACCTTAAAAATATAATAAATAATTGTATATGAGGGGAAAGAAGGAGAAAATACATCTCTCTTTGGCTGGTATATATAGAGAGAAAGGTTTAATATTTTTGGTTGAGTAGTCGATTGAGGGATCCTACTGAATATTTAAGTAGCAAGGTCTACATTTGGGTGGAGAGTCGCCCCCAACTTACTATTTTGGTTGTTCAGATTGAAGATCAACTGTGCCTACATTTCTAAAGTCACCGTATTACATGTATGTTGGTTCCAAGTAAGTTCCTCACCTCTTCTATGATTTGATTAAATTTCATAAGGGTTTCCTTGTTACAAATCAATGTTCATTTAATTGGATAATTTATTTAATTATCTTTGTTATAATTTTGGGTCATTACATATTTTCATGATAAGATGAATGAGAACAAGTCTCTCTTCCAAGGTTGTGTTTTCCTTGCTAGCGTTTGTTGAGAGGTTGACCAAAGTTTGACCACACCACTGTGTTTTTTGAGTTGGAGGTCGATTGGATCTTCTAGAAACAAATCCATCTCTAGGTGGTTGTTGCAAAACCCATATGCCCAATTCTTCCTTGAGATAGTGTAGATATGCAAACTAATGAAGCACAACCAGAATTGTAGATGCATGCTACCAAAATTCTCCACCTGTTAAGAAAAGGGTCTCTGAAAGAGTAATGGTGATATGAAGCAATTTCACATCCAAACAATTATCAAAACATTGGTAATTAAGATAAATGCGGGGGTTGATTACCTTGTATAGTTTCCTATGATATATGTCTTGGAAGGAAAGGATGTATTGGTAAATTTATGAAAGATGTAGGTTACGAGGTGAAAATGGGAGCAAGGAGAAGGTATGATACTTACAAAAAGGTGTCCAAAATTGGAATCATCATCTCCCCCATGCATGAACCTTTGCATGTCCTCATGCAAACAATCAATCTCTTGAAGATTTCACAATTGTGCTCCTACTACCATCTCACGCACGCTATGTTTCTTTGATAAGAATGTATATATTTGAAGTGGAAACCACATTGGCTTGATGGTCCTACTGTCACTTCTAAATTATCTTGTGTCTTAGCCTCTCATTGTATTAATTGAGTAATGTTTCTTGCTTATACAAATTCCTATCTCTCCTAAACAAGGCCTTTCATTTAGACCGAAGGTTCTTATTATTCTCTTTCACTTTAGCACTGTGTGCTTTCAAAGTTTCATTTTATTATTTGATATGTCGATCTAGGATTTCCAGTTCTTGGAATTATTCTCTTAGCCTCCACATAATTTTGTTCTTTATTGTTATCCTAAAACAGTTATCAACATTTAGTGAAGCTACATAGGCGCCCCCTCAAAGGTTAACAGATCTGAGCTCCTCTGGTTTTAGAGTAGGTTTATATTCATCTACCCTTGAATTATAAAATTTGGTTCTAAAATAATCTAATTCTATGGCAAGCTCCCTGGGCTCTATGTTGGGTTCAAGTTTCTTGGAGATATTAAGTTCTAGGATTGAATTATCACGTTCTATTCGAATCTCTCTTTCCTTTGAGTTGATTGTTATAGGACTTGAAGACAGAGGAACCATGTTCTTATCAAAAACCATGGTACAAGATTTTCTTAGAATGATGACCTCATTCTCTCCCTAATTTTGTGTTGGTTCCTAGTGTACTTGTTTCACTCTGCTCCTGGTTATATATGCCATCACTAGGTTTCTTTCTCTTTCAAGTGGTGTCTCATTTACCCATGCAAATTTCTTCTTTCATTTATTTTTCTAAGTAGTATCAATATGTCCTCTTTCCTCTATTGTTTTTTCCATAGGGGTTTTCTTCCTCTTCTTAACTAGTGTGGACTTGATACTTTGAGGAGACTCACTTTTCCCTATAATTTTCATCTGTGCCATCCTCCTGGAATCCATTTTGGAACAATAAATGGTCCCAAGCTATCCCATGTTTCTTAGATTCATCAAGAATGATAAATTTGATCAGGCCATGGTGAAAAGTGTTTCGATCTGGATTGATTGGCTCAGTTTGAACACGTTGAGTCATCTTGGCCAGGATTTTCCATAAGAAAAGGGGAAGGTTGATTTCTTTATTTTGTTGGAAATGTAGCAGAAACCTCATATGGTAAAGGAAAGTCAAAACATACCTACCTTCATAGGTAATGAATCTTTGTAATACTTCCAATACCTCATGTCATTCTCCTCTTACCCATGCTTGAGGAATCCCCTTATTCCAATCGAGGTCTTGATGACTAGAAGGAGGTACTCGCTCCAACTCTTTCCTTTGATTTATATTCCCTTGAACCAACATTTTATTGACTCGCATAACCCTATGGAAGTTTCCAAAAAATCCTTTATGATCGTAAGCTCAAGACATCATATTTTATCCTTCATTCCATCGAAGCTCTTGGTAAAATCTCTTGTAACCTTCATATTATACCCTTGCATATTTTTACAAAATGTGAGCCACCCTTCCTTCTGAAACATTTGTTTACATGCAGGGTGTGCTCTAAAGTATTTTTTCCCATTTGGTTCTTGTCTAACTATGGTACCCCTTGTCATAATTCATGTTCCTTTCTTAGTTCAAACACAATTTGACAAGATTAGGGGAATATAGGGAAAACGAGGGATGTAGATCTATGAAAATGAGATGAAATGATCTTCTTTGGGAATGCCATTTTTTTATAGATTTGAGGTATGAATCAAGGAAATCATAATTCGAAATGGAAGAGTGATTTGGAAATGATAACGATGTACCTGGGGTTTTCACTACCGGAATTGATGTGACTGTAAACATTGCGTTAAATGGATTTGAGTCTTGTCCTGATTCAAATCTAGAGCCCATGCACAAATTCCATATTCAAATTACATTAGTAAGTTTCATTATGATATTAAAAAGATCATGGTGAAATAAAATAACGTTATTATGGTTGGATATGGAGTTTAATTCAAAAAATGTGTATTTTTCGTATGCCATTAAATACACTTAATATCTATATATTATGAGGGGGGGAAATGTTGAGGTCGTGTCTTTTTGGTTATGAATATTTACTGAGACATTTATCTTCATCATTGATTTGAGTACAATCATAGCATAGGTATTAAATTTGATAGGTTGCAACTAGGTTATGGGTAGTCATAGATGTCATACCTAGAGGATTTATGCTAGCTAAATACCAAAGTTTTAGTAAGTAGTCTAGATGTAGAAACATACATTTTCTCACCTTACCTTGGTTGCATATTATTTTTGGAATCTTTATTGATATTTTTTTCTGGTATCATGTTAGGATTGTGTCAGCATATGTTTTCTATTGGAATTGTAGATATTTCTAGCCACTTAAGGATTCCAAATAATTGAAGCTATTGAAGGATTTGATCTTTATGTATTTTGAGGAAGAGGTGCCACCTCACTTATGTGTGTTATGTGTGATCAAGGGAGAAATATTGTCACTAAAGAGGAAAAATGGTATTCTTATCTTGGAAGGTGGGGATCTTTTGGGATATGGTTGAAGAACAAAGTATTTGTGTTGAATGTTTCATGCAATAATTCTATATATATTTGATAGAATCACAACAACCAACCCCAATTTCATGTCTGATCGTTCACTCCAAAAATTGATTTCTCGATCTGATTAATGTTGGTGGTTCTTGCTTTAGGCATTGACTGGCACTTTGACTGTGATCATGCATCTTTTTCATTGAGAGTTTAGGTCATATTGTGAATACGTAAGCATTTCATCACCATTCTGAACAAATCCTAGATGATGGAATTTGTCCTCATCATTTATTGTTATGCAATTAATCAAAGTGCTTGCAAAATTGTAGGTGCTACAAGATGATATCTGATAGAAAATCAATGTTTTGGACAACACAAGACTATTGGTGAGCTCTTGGAAAACCATGGGAATATCACTCTTGTTTATTTATGATGATCTGAGAAATTGTGAACATTAGGACCTTGGGTGATTGGGTTGAATAGGTTGGAACTAAAGTGTTGGGAATTTCAGTAGCAGACTAGCATGCTATTCGAAATCTGAAAAATTGAGAAATTCACTTTCACAAGGGATATAATTGTATGGGAAGACTTGATATACCATGTGAATGGATTGAAACAAATTGTATAGTGCTAAATTATGAAGGAAGAGGATATACTCTTCAATGAACTATTGGAAGGGTGTAAATGTTGCAAGAAATACGATAATTTCTACCAACATTGATGATCTCTTGACATGTTGCATATAAAAGTTAACAAGGATGGATGTCTCAATATATATAATGAGGATATGAACTGAAACAACTGCTCAGAATGCTACCAGAATAAAGATCTTCCTCTTTAATACAAGTTCCTCTGTTGATTGTCAACATCTCCCTTTTATTTCCAAATGTGAAAGGCTACAAGTTGTTGTGAATACCATTAAACCATATAGTCTTCAATATTTTCCAACCCCTATGGTACAGTATTTTTAATTTGAATGAATTTTCTAAGGTTGAACACAGAAAGAATTGGATTGATTATTGACCATTGATGAGTGTCATTAACCAGCGCAAGATAACTCACCAATAATGACAATGAGTGTCAAGGTACCTCAAAGCATCTTTTTAGGCACAAATGAATGTGTCGAAGTCGAGTAACCTGTAGGATATGAGATTCAAGGGACATTAATGTATTCCCTCCATTCAGTGAGGAAACATGTCATTAAGGCATATAAGTTCCAAGTCATTATCTAAATCTCTTATCTTGATCCCAGATAAGTTACTCAAGTTGAAGGGACAAGATCTATTGGAAGGAGGGCCTTAAGGAATCCCACATCATCCAACTCAAGCATCAAACAAAATAATTTGAAGAAATTATAAATGAAATATTGAACCAACAACTATATGTATAACTTTATTGAAGAGAGTTTCCATCCAGTAACTTGGTTTTCAAGCAAAGCTCGTGTCTAACTACACTAGAATCTTGGTTTTCACAGTTAGACTTACTTTTTCTCTTTACTATTTTATTCATTTATTTCTCTAAACTATCCTACTTTAATTGGAAAAGAAAATGTTTCCTCAAGTGTAAGAATATCTCCAATGAATCCATGTGTGTAAAAGGATTACAAATGTACTCATATTCAAGTTTGAAAAATATCCTATGATAAATACCAGAATATGAGGAGTCGATTGTTTTGATTGATATGGTGCTAAGATATTTTGGAGAATGAAGGAATATTGTGGAATGATAATTGTCTAGAACCATACTTCAATGCACTCACTACTTCCTTGGGTCTCCTTTTTATCAACATTGGTTTTCATGTCCTCCTCTTCCATTCCCTATAGATCTTAGAATATTTGGGTTTTTCTCAAAGGATCCAAACACAAAATTACAATAAACTCTTCAATATTTGGTTCCAATGTCTGCTCTCCATCGAATGTTATACATGGCTCTTTTGTCTCTGTATATTTACAAGTATGAATAGAAAATGTTTATGGATCCTCCTCCTATGGAATCTTCTCATGGATCCTTTTCTCTTCTGTTGTTATTTGAGATGCAAATATATTTTGGATTGTTGTCAAGATCTATTCCTTCTGAGATGATGATATGTTTTCTATTGTTGTCAGGAGTTGAAAGATTTATCGGAGTAGTGTTTCCTCCTTTTATTAACAAAATATTTGGAAACCTTCTTTTGTTTTCTAATAGCTTATACCTCACAACATGGATTAGTGTATGGGGGGTTCTTATAGACCAAAAAAAAATAACTTCAAAGAAATAAATGAAATCTTGCAGAAACAAACACAAATAAAAATTCAAATTAAAAACTCATAAATCTCAAGAAAAATCATGTACTCAAATTCCCTCATGCTACTAAGAACCTATTGTCACCAAGTTGACTATTCACATGAGTTAGATTTTTTCTCTTTCCATGAATCATTAAAACTTAAAAGAAAACATATTATGCCAACATAATTTAGAATTGACAATACAATGTACCCCACAATAGTGGATGCACAGGTTTTTACCTCTCATCTTACCATCACTACATTGTCTCCTCTATAATACTAGTACCAGAAACAAAATTAAAGAGAAAAATAAAGGAAATTAAAATGAAAATAAACATCCTAGTCCTTTAGAATCTCCCGATTAATGGTGCCAAAAATGTTGGCTAACTTATGGGTATAAATTCCAGACATTAAAGTATCAACTAGGGTGTTCGTAAACTTATGAGATGCTAGTAAAGTATATGCAGAAATAGGCCACTAGACATAAAATGAGCACTTGCTCAATTTGGCATACAATTGATGCTCCCTTAATACCTGTAAGACCATCATCAAGTGTTTCTCATGCTCTTCCTCCGACTTATAATATATAATAATGTCATCTAAAAAAACAATGACAAACTTATCTAAGTAATCTCTAAAAATATCATTCATTAAACACATGAAGATAGTTGGTGCATCTGATAACCCAAATGGCACCACTTTGAACTCATAATGCCCATACCGTGTTCTGAAAGCAATATTGTGGATGTCTTGTTCTTTAATTCTTAACTAATGATAACCTGACCTGAGATCAATCTTGGAGAATATTTTTTCATCTTTCAATTGATCAAAGAGGTCATCGATCCTTGGCAAATGATACTTATTTTTCAAAGCTACCTTGTTCAAAAGCCTGAAGTAAATGCAAAGTCTAAATGTTCCATCCTTTTTCTTCACAAATAATACTGTGACACCCCAAGGTGACACACTTGGGTGTATATGCCCCTTCTTTAGAATACCTTCAAGTTTCATTTGCAATTCCTTCAATTATGGTGTACTCATCCTGTAAGGGGTCTTAGATACTGGGGTTTCTCCAGGCATCATATTGATGGAGAAATCAATATCTATTTTAGGGGGTAATTCTAGTATTTCTTTAAATACATCTTCAAACTCTTTTAGGACTACATAATCTTCAATATTTGACACCTTATATTTAGGTGTCTCTTCCATATGTGCTCAAATATTTGACACCCTTTTCTATAACTTTTCTTCAGTTGCAATGCTGAAATTTATCTGATGATTACTGCTCCGGGAATTCCATGTACTGTCCTTAGGTTCCCTTCCTCATCTCAGCAAGTAATGCATTATTATAACAATATAGGATAACATGTTTTTTTTCCAACCATTCCATACCAATTATAAAGTCATAGGAACCTAAAGGTATGATGTTCAAAACTGCCCTGGTGCTTAGTCTATTCATGTCCATTGGACATGCCTTAACCATCTCATTAATTTTTCTTTTAGCTCCAGTAGAAAGTTGTACCAATCAATATTTTTCAAGATTGCTTATTGGAAAATTCAATCTTTCCACCATCTTAAGATCTATATAACTATGGCTGGCTCCTGAATCAATTAAAATAGCAATGGTTTGGTTGTTGATCTTACCTTACACTTCAATTATATGTGACTGAAACTCATATTCTTCTTGTCCAGGGATGCATAGATCCTAGGTACATTTTTTCCCATATCCTCCATTGTTATACATTGTAGACAGTGTCAGGCTGCTAAATTGAAGCTTTGAGTGACCCGAGACACTAAATTGTCAAACCAGGGTTGGTAAACTTCGAGCTGATACACAGTATGTGCAGGAAAGTGTCTAGTCTCTATTTGAATGCTATCCTAAGAAGAAAACACACACTTATTCTGAGAACTTGAATCTTAATGACTAACTTGAAACTGAGCATTTCCTATTTAAGTCATAAACAGAAAAACAGTCTTGTGCTCAAATGTTAGTGCTGCTATTTCTATTCAAAAGTGTGGTTCCACAAGATTATTTTACCTCTATGCCCAATCATCTACCATCATCATTTCTGTTTAAGTCAGGACACACAGAGTATTGTCAAAAATGCATTCATTCTGAGCAACAAAAATAAGTCTCATTCTGTCGACAAGAAAACAGAGTACTATCCTAACTACTGGTACCAGGAGCTCCTTTTGTTCTAACTGTAATCTAACTATTCTAAGCAGGCAAGGTAACTATTGTCTAACAAAGAAAAATGCATGCTAATTCTGAGTTATATTCGAATTGAAAATGAAAAGCTAAACAATACCACGCTCGTACTCTTAAACCCTACAGGCATCAGACATGTGTTTTACATTCACCAACGTAAAAGATAACAGTCTGTGGGGATGATTCTGTTGGAGAACGATATGATTCTGAAACAACCAAATCGATTACACACTATGAGCTGCAGATATACCATTCATGTAAGCAAATGCTAATGTGCTAAAACAACTAAATCTACAAGCGTAAGCTACCTCGTATGCAAGTTCTAAAGCACGGAAATGAACTAAATCTATGACAGCATAAAACTAAATCTATTGCAAAATAAGGCAGCAACTTGCACCGGTTTGGCAGGCCCAACAAAACGGCACAAACGTTCTTAGTAATAACCAGAGCCGACTAGATCATTCTATGCAAGCATCGCATAATCATTAACTCCAAAGAGAATGCTTCAAATCATATATCAGTCAAATACCATAACGCAACAGAGGTTTTTTATTCAAAAACATAGGTTCACCGCATAACATAGTCCAGCATAATCTAACAACAATAACAACCCGTTCCCAAGAGTGATCCCGGGTTTTTATATCCAAATCCTTCTATTTGTAACAGTCTAAAACAAAGGTACGTAAAACAAACGGATCCTCGATCCGAGAATAGTCTTGGAATCAAGTTCTTAAAATGTATTTCACATATTCGTGACACGTAGTGTCACGAAGTGTGAACGATGAAGAATAATCGATCCAGGTTTTTCATTATGCCTTCGAGCACTCTGTGGCGATGACTCCAGATGTCTTGTGAATCTTTCTATCTCTCATTCGAACCATAACGCACACCATAATGCATAGATCTCAAACGGCTCCATTGGTACCTCCACGGGTGCAAGTTGGTACCTGGTACCGGCATCCTGTTCCAAAAATAGAAGTGGTACCTAACCCAAACGATATTAGTTCCAATACCAATTTAAAGCATTAAAGTGCATAAAAATTGCTTGAAATGCAAAGATACCTTAGGTAACCCCTTTGAATGGTCGGGAGATGTCAATTATGTCAAAATGAGGCCAAAAGGGTGGTACCGGTATATAAATGGAGGTCTGTGGTATATAATATAGGCAAAGAATATGATCAAAACCGGGGACCAACATACCCCCACACTGAAGTCCTTGCCTGTCCTCAAGAAACAAAAATAAAAAATGGGTAGCCATCAAAGGGTTGCAGCAGCTGCAACCAGCATCTATAGCCTCTCCTGCTTCTTCAGATTCCTAATTTCTTTCTTAAGGACCCTGTTGATTATAACATGCTTCCTAGCAATCCTCTGAAATTGTCTGTTCCTTTTGAAAACATCCTTATTCCTTTGATTTAGCCTTTCAACTTTGGATAAGAGGTGATTTACCCTGAGCTTCAGGAGTTCATTTTCGGTTTTAACATGTCTGTCCAATACATGGTACTCATGCAACTTTTCCTTCAATCTGTTGTTCCTGCCCTCTAGTTTCGCCACCATGGGCTTCAAGGACCGACTGGAGGAGAGCTCGCAGTGGGTTTCAATTGTTTGCTCTTGTCTGGGCTGTGCTGGAGGGCTAGACGCATGGGTAAACTCTTCGGGACTCTGAGCAGGGGTGTGAAAACTATCGGCATTATGGTCTGAACTGAATTCATGAGTAAATTGATCTGGGTTATGCTCATAAGTGCCAACTGGATCAAAATTATGGTCTGGGCTGAGTTCATGGGTGAACTCATTTGGGCTTTGTTCATAGGTGTTAGTTGGACTAGGTTCGGGAGTGGGCTCTTTTGGCATCTGAATAGAGGTACCAGCTGGTACTTGGATGGACTCATTCTGCACAATTTTCTTGGGTGTAGTGGCTTGCCGATTGGTTCTACAATTTTTTCGAATGAGTTGGGACAAAGTCCAGGTCATATCAGATGGCTCCGGGGCCTCCTCGTGGCCATCTATACTTTCCAATATTTCTTGTGTGGGGTAACTGGGTACTGATTTGTCCATTCTCGACAATACGCTTTTACATTTTCCTTTTGGGTTCCTCCTAGGCTTATCAGTTGGCTCGACTAGTTCCTCCACATCAATTATGTTATCGGCAGTTGGGGGAGAACTCGGGGCTTCAATGTCCGCTTCTGTAGGTGTGGTGGCCTTTCCCAGTTTCAGCATTGGTTTCTACCTCGTCATGAATTGGAGGTTTGGGCTCAGGGTTCCCAGCAGAGTCTTTAGTCAGGGTTTTGACTTTCTTTTTCTTGGAGTTCGACTTTTTGTGTGGGGAAGCAGGCTTCACCTTCTTAGCTTTCGACTGGGCACAGGCGAGGGTTTTTTCCGTGAAGAGGTCCCACATTTCTTTCTTTTTCGATAGTGCAGATGTGATCAATATTTTAACTAAACCGAAGTGAAATAAACTCCCCCAAAATTCACTAACCCTTTGGACCTGTTCGGCCATCCTTTTCAGACTTTTTAACAAGAAATAGGGTATGTTCAGGATGTACCTGTGAAGTGCAACAGAAGTCGGGTGTGGCAGGGGAATATAATGGTATATCGACCCTCACACGTCAGGTAACGCTGGAGGATGATCAACACTTGAACCCACTATGGCTCCAGCCAAGACCGCGACGTTCCCTCGGACCATCTGGTCTCCCGATACTGAGGTTTCAACAGCTGTGCATAGAGCTTCTTTTCCACTGGTTGTCCCTTTGTCCATCTTTGGCCTATGGCGGGAAATTGAATTTCCTCTGCAATGAACTCCTCTGTGACCCCGAACTCAAGTTCACCCACCTTGGCGGTCTCACCATCGAAATGCAGCGCAAACTGGAGTGTGATTGTATCGTTATACCCATCAAACTTCTTCAGAAATGGCTCCCACCCTGCTTGCTTAAAAATTTCTTTCGTTGCTCCATACTCCGGGAGGGCTTCCAGGTCAGCGTGTGTTTCTGGTTCGTGGCGATTGGCTACCATGTCTCTTCTTGGCATCACAGGGAAATTCGATCGGTGGCAGCAGAGGTTGGATGAGGGCGATGAGGGGATGAGAGCGATGAAAGGGTAGAATGCGATAGAGAATGTGGTGAAAGGAACGGTCGGGACGAAAACGATATGAAAAGATTTGAATTGCTGTGGAAATAGATAGGGTGTCGGATCATGATGGAGGTCGTACGAGGGTGTAGAGTTATTATATCCGAGTCAAATCGAACCAAGTCTCGGTAATGGTGGATGTTTATGACACAAAATGGCATGGTAGGTTAGTTTACTAAGTACAAGTCGTGGAAATGATGAAATGCTATGGAGTAATTAAGGTACCCTTAATTCAAACTTATTAGTATGCAAATTAATACAATAAATCCATATGAACTAAACGCACCTGAGTTACATTACCTATCTCCATGGTCGTTCAAGGCTTGTTGTGGAATTATCTTTTGAGGCTAAGTCTGGATTTGAAAGCACGAAAATTATAGCTTCTATGGTCTTTCTGTTGGACCTGTAACTGATAAACTCTGTGTTGGTACTTGACTGGTACCACTGGAATATTCAGGAGTCTGGCTTTTGTTCTGGCCTAAAAAAGATCAACTGAAATCATGTCTTCAATCAGCTTCAAAGCTTCACCCATGGTACAAGTCTGATTTGTGTGAATAGATGTGTCGGAGTCGAACACAAACAGAAATCATCGGATTACCAGCCATTAATGAATGTTGTTAACCGATGCGAGATGACCCACCTATGATGTCAATGGGCCTCAAGGTACCTACAGCACATCCTAAACAGGTACGAATAGAGGTGTCGATGTCGAGTCACCTGTAGGATCTATCAGCTAAGAGACATTGGTGAATTCCCATGGCTGTTAGCAAAGACATCTGCCATTAAGGCATGCAGAGTCTAGGGTGCTAAATAATCTCTAATCTCTGCTCCAGATAAGGTGCTGATGTCGATGGAGTGATATTTGTTGGAAGGTGGACCTTAACGTATTCCATATCATCCAACACGAGTGCAGATAGAAATTTTGCAGACATAATTTTTCGAACAGTAATCACCTGCTTGTGGATTTTATGATCCCAAGCTAGTTCGTGCTCATTGCTTCCTCATATTTGGAGAGTCTGAGGAAATTCCAAAAGAAGACTCTAAGGGGGTTTCTTTCCCATAATAATTCACCAGGTCTGGTAAAGAATAATCCTTCCTGATAAATGCCCCTTTCATTTTTAATGAGCAAC
>ML777292.1:35312-47103 GCA_009831015.1 Picea engelmannii | reverse complement strand
TGTATTTTTCCTAAATCTACCTCTAGGATCTCTATTTCTCATGAAGTCATATTAAAATGAAAGAAAAGAAACTAAGATTGAGTTTCAGAGTACCTGTGATAACTGATATGTCGGTTTTCACCCCTTGTTTCCACAGCTCCCCTGACTATCAACCTGCTAACACACCAAACCAAGCTAAGTGCATTCCAAAACTAATCAAAAAAAACTATCTTCTTACCTTTTAAACAGCTCCCCGGCAACGGCGCCAAAAATGTCAGGCTGCTAAATTGAAGCTTTGAGTGACCTGAGACACTAAATTGTCAAACCAGGGTTGGTAAACTTCGAGCTTATACAAAGTATGTGCAGGCAAGCATCTAGTCTCTATTTGAATGCTATCCTAAGAATAAAACACACACTTATTCTGAGAACTTGAATCTTAATGACTAACTTGAAACTGAGCATTTCCTATTTAAGTCATAAACAAAAAAACAGTCTTGTGCTCAAATGCTAGTGCTGCTATTTCTATTCAAAAGTGTGGTTCCACAAGATTATTTTACCTCTATGCCCAATCATCTACCATCATCATTTCTGTTTAAGTCAGGACACACAGAGTATTGTCGAAAATGCATTCATTCTGAGCAGCAAAAATAAGTCTCATTCTGTCTACAGGAAAACAGAGTACTATCCTAACTACTGGTACCAGGAGCTCCTTTTGTTCTAACTGTAATGTAACTATTCTAAGCAGGCAAGGTAACTACTGTCTAACAAAGAAAAATGCATGCTAATTCTGAGTTATATTCGAATTGAAAATGAAAAGCTAAACAATACCACGCTCGTACTCTTAAACCCTACAGGCATCAGACATGTGTTTTACATTCACCAACGTAAAAGATAACAGTCTGTGGGGAATGATTCTGTTGGAGAACGATATGATTCTGAAACAACTAAATCGATTACACACTATGAGCTGCAGATATACCATTCATGTAAGAAAATGCTAATGTGCTAAAACAACTAAATCTACAAGCGTAAGCTACCTCGTATGCAAGTTCTAAAGCACGGAAATGAACTAAATCTATGACAGCATAAAACTAAATCTATTGAAAAATAAGGCAGTGACTTGCACCGGTTTGGCGAGCCCAACCAAACGGCACAAACACTGTTAGTAATAACCAGAGCCAACTAGATCATTCTATGCAAGCATCGCATAATCATTAACTCCAAAGAGAATGCTTCAAATCGTATATCAGTCAAATACCATAACGCAACAGAGGTTTTTTATTCAAAAACATAGGTTCACCGCCTAACATAGTCCAGCATAATCTAACAACAATAACAACCCGTTCTCAGGAGTGATCCCGGGTTTTTATATACAAATCCTTCTGTTTGTAACAGTCTAAAACAAAGGTACGTAAAACAAACGGATCCCCAATCCGAGAATAGTCTTGGAATCAAGTTCTTAAAACATATTTCACATCTTCGTGACACGTAGTGTCATGAAGTGTGAACGATGAAGAATAATCGATCCAGGTTTTTCATTATGCCTTCGAGCACTCCGTGGCGATGACTCCAGCTGTCCTGCGAATCTTTCTATCTCTCATTCGAACCATAACGCACACCATAATGCACAGATCTCGAACGGCTCCATTGGTACCTCCACGGGTGTGAGTTGGTACTTGGTACCGGCATCCTATTCAAAAAAATAGAAGTGGTACCTAACCCAAACGATATTAGTTCCAATACCAATTTAAAGCATTAAAGTGCATAAAAATTGCTTGAAATGCAAAGATACCTTAGGTAACCCCTTTGAATGGTCGGGAGATGTTAGTTATGTCAAAATGAGGCCAAAAGGGTGGTACTGGTATATAAATGGAGGTTTGTGGTATATAATATAGGCAAAGAATATGATCAAAACTGGGGACCAACAAACAATCCTCAATTTTTCACCTCTGTGAGGACAATCTCTAAACATATGATCTCCCCCACAACCCCAACATTGAATAGGTGGTTGCCTTGGTATTTTCCCCCTTGTCTCAATCATTATGGGTTCTCTAGGTTGGCTATCCCTGAGGATTATTTCTGAATAATGGTGGCATATTCCCCTTTTTCCTATGTTCCATCTTGTTTTTCTTCTTGTCTTCCCAAGATTTTTAGAAAGTTGGTCTTCCTTTATGTTGATCATAAAGGTATTTAGCTTACCTTATGGTCTCCTCCAATGTTTTTGGATCATCATATTGTATCTTATCACTAATAAATGATGGAAACCCACTCAGATACCTTTGAATATTAACGGGCTCTTCCTTGATGAAAGAAATGTACTTTAGAAATTTTAAAAACCTTCTTTCATATTCATCTTTGGTCATACTCCCAATATTGAGTTCAAATAACTCCTTCATTTTCTTGTCATAGTATCTCTTAGTCAAGTATTTATTTTAAAAATACCTCTTGAATTCCCTCCAAGTAAATTTTTTCTCAACAATGTGTTGCACCTGCACAAATTGGTCCCACCACATGGGTGTCTTCCCCTTGAGCTGATAGATGGAAATTCTTCATTCTATGTGTGAAGAGTAATTATGAAATTGAAAATACTTCCTCATGCCTAGAAGCCATGTATATTTATATTCATCCTTCTTGTGCTCACCATCAAATGTGGGAGGCTTGATTTTGTTCATTTCTCCTTGTAGCTCATCCACCCCAGACCTCCTCTTATGCTTCCTGACAGGGTATGGACTTGAACTACTACGTTCTCTCATAGTGGAATGCCTTGGGGAGTGATGGTGATGTCTACCAACACTTTTTGTTCTTCTCCTCTCATCATGAGACCCGTGACTTCTTGATTTGCTTGAGTCATTCTCCTTATCCATATTCTTTTCTATTATGTCCAAGATCTACATTGACTTTATGTTGAATCCCTCCTACTACTCCTTGTATTTCATAAGCCTCTCATTATCATCTTTAAAAATTTGGACCTTTGTTTGCAAAATTTTAATGGTCTCTACCAAGTTCATTCTTTCTTCCTTTCCTTCTCCATGTCCATTTGAGTTTGTACCTTCATTACACATATTGACAAACATCTCTCTGATCTCATCATCCTGGTTGTAATACCCCTGTGTATATTCCATGATTCTAAACTCTGTTTTGATCATGTTTTGATCTAATTGTTGTTAACTCTGCAAAATGTGCAGCTAGCAAAACTTGTTAGGCTAATTGATTTAACAAAATCATGAAATTATGTACAACTCTGGTTCAATAATGCATCATAATTATTTCTTCTTATTTCCTGAAAAATTGACTACCCGAATAAATTTTTTGGGTCTACAGTTATATTCTACTATCCAAGACCTTTCCAACGCCTACTTCCATACTCAATTCTGAGTCTTGAGAAGAAAGTTATGGTTATTTAAAAATTGTCCTTTCTGTGAGGGAAATCCTTGTACAAGTGTTCTTCATCTGGAGTTGATAGCTCTCGGACACATACTAGATCCTCTCATAATGTACACATGCCCTTTTTATTTCTTTATGCAGGTCCAAAAAAACCTACATTCACTTTACTCTAAGCCCCTTTCACCTAGAATCAAAACCACAAGCGCTAGCCCCTTTTTCTTCGATGAAAATCTCACATGACTGCAGGCTAGAACCCAACGCTCAACTAAAAGGTGCTATCCGGAGCTATGGGACTTTGGTCCTTCATGAAAATTCACCTTTTCAACCCTCCAATCTCTTGGAGTGGTTATCGGTCAAATTTAGTCATAAAGTGACTTTGACCGATGGGTGTAGGTCTTCTTCCTAGCTTCGGGAGTTTCCACAACTCCAACATGCAAATATCCTAGACTTTTGAATAGGAAAACTCCCAAAGAGTTCAGGAATAAATGATCCACGCATTTCTCTTTGATCTATGGCAAAGATCAAATCTGGGACTCTGGGCTTCGGGAGTTTCCATGACTCCAATATGAAAAGATCTTGGAATGTCAAACTGGCGAACTCTTGAAGAGTTCAGGGATCAACGATCCACACTTCCTACCAAGATCTATGACTGAGAGGAACTTTGGGACTCTAGGCTTCAAGTTTCCTTGCTCCAAATCACCACCACATCCCTGAATAGTCGAACGTCGAACTAAAATTGATGGTTCACACTCCTTCCACAACCAATGGTTGTGATTAACTCTGGCCTTTGGAACTCCAGGAAAATATCCACTTCACACAACCAAAACCAAATTCTCTTGGAGTGTCAAATTGTTGAACCCCTTGGGGATCCAACAGCTCGCACTCTCCTAGTGATCTACGGTGGGGATTAACTCTGGTACTTCGGAGCTTTGGGACTTTGGCCACTTTCCAATGACTACCTCTGAAATATCCCGGATAGTCGAACGTTGAAGGGCTACCAATCAATGTCCCCTGCTTCACTTTGAGATCTACGACTGATATATGTTTTGGGACTCCGGGCTTCAGGGATTTATCCTCCTAGAAACACAAGGACTAAAATCTCTTGGAGTGTCGAATCATCGAACCGTGAGATTTATGGCTCAAATCCCACGATGGGATATATGACTGAGATCCACTCTACTTTGGCCAAGACTTATGGCCCGATAACCTTGATCGATGACCCTCATTCTCCTTCTCTCAGATCCAATGGCTAGGATATGATATCTTTTGTTGCGCGCTTCTCCTCTTGTCTAGTTTTGATCCAATGGCCCATATCTAATATTGTGGCCCAAATCAATGGTTTTTATGGTTTCTAAAACTTTCAAAGGCTCAACCTTTGATTTCACCACTTCAGGGTCGACTCCTTGGCCTCTTATTGCTTTCTCAAATAGTCAAAGTGTGCTCTCAGCACCCTCCTAGCACCCATGAAATCACTGTAACTTTAAATTTAGCCACTTCTAAATCAATTCTTTGAGAAATCTCACTTCAATTTCAACTTGCTTGGCCCATCCAGGCTCAATTTTTAAAACTGGAGCTTTGATACCATATTGTAGCATCCCCAACCACCTGTTGGGCTATGCCACATAAAATATTTGAACTGTATACAAAATTAAAAACATATAGAAAATCTACAAATGCACAAATTCATACAGAATAATAATAAAAATACACATGCAACACACCCAGTAAAAACCCATAAAAATAAATGAATAAATAATAATGCAGCATGTAATTTAACACACAAATTGACACTTGTCTTGGTAAAAACATCACCAACTGCATGCATACCTTCCATGTTCCTACCATCCTTATACCACACTACTAAAAACTCTCAGCAATGGGTCACCCCTGAGCTAGGACTAAACTCCACCCAGGTAAAGGATTTCCTAACCAAGCTAATGTATCTCAGACAACAAAATAAAACTCTGTCACATGTACCAACTCAAACTAATAGACTATAGTCCCTCATTCCCCACATGCCTATCCCACCCCAGGAAATGTGCCCCTTCTCTTATCAACAGTCCCTCGGTTTCCCCATTTCATTTCTTGGGCTTTAGCAATAGGCCGAACAGGAAGTCTCATATCCATGTATCTGCAGTCTGGCACCTTCGGGAGATCTATTCCCAACGATTCTCTCACCTAGAGGGAATTTCCCTTGAGCCTGAAAATGCACCTCTTAAATCTCCCATGGGCCCGACAACCCATTTATTCAGTCCATATCCTAAGCTAACTAGGTGCATGTACAAGTACATGTAGGGTACTGGTTTGGGTACAGTACAGGTACAATGATAGTAACTAAAAATTAAGGAGAATAGATTAAATCTGTGAATGAAGGAATGGAGGAATGATAGAATGATTGAAAATGCACTAACTCCAAACTCTTTCTATGCATGTTACAAACTTGACACTTGTCATGTTGAGAATTACCTTGGTCCACTTGTCCCCATCCTTAGAACTTAGGATAAAATAAGTATCCATACTTTATACTTTAAGGAATATTAATATAATATCCCTTTTTGGCTTAAGATACCTAACTTAGCCCCTTATCCTTAAATTTTAGCCCCGTATTCCTAACTAGTGTATTTTAGTCCCCCATACTCTTTTACATGGTTGTTCTACCGTAGTGATGTGTTTTTCATTAATATTTTCATGTGAATACATTTACATTACAGATATAATGTCCTTTATGCACCCTGACTCACCAACCTAAGTACTTTTGTATTTACATTTATAGTTGGGGTTTGGCCTAGGGGTATTACATATTGTACTAACTTTAGACATAAGTTTGTAGATTGCAGGGTTTATGAAAGAAATGTTAAAGCAAGAAATTTTTGTGTGGCCCCACATAATATTGAATGCTACAAATGCCACAACTATGGTGATATAGCCCGAAATTGTAGAAGCATAATAGTGTAATCCAAGAAGAAAGAAACAAATATTAGATACATCAAGAGTTGGAAAACAAAAGAACAAGAAGAAAATCAAGTGAATAGAGAAGAACAGACTCAAGAAATTACAAGACTTGCCATAGTTCGAGAAAGACAAGGAAAGAAAGCAAAAGAAGAACATGTTTCAAGAACCATATTGTCAAAATACGCAATAGTGAAAGATCATAATAAAGAGAAGGTAAAGAAAGAGCAGGTCCCAGAGATTGTAGGATTTGCAGTAGTACAAGAAAGGAAAGAAGATCGAATGAATAAAGAACAAGTTTGAGAAATTGTACTTTCAGGAATTGTAGTACAAGATGAATTCACAGACAAAAAGAAAGAAATCAGAGTTCATAGAGATTTTGAGTCTACCAAAACGAATGACGACTACATCAGAAAGGTATTTTTTTTAGACAACCGGCTTGGAGACTCCCAGGTAATATGAATATTAGATAGGAGGAGTCTATGGAGTAGATGAGAAAGATTAAAGAACCATCCTTCGAGCAGCTTGTTGATTTAGAGTATACATATTCAGAGCAGTTAGTTAGTAGAAGTACATTATGAAAAATTGATCAGTTGCAACAATGAAGACTTCATGATAGTATAGTGACAGATGGGTCAACATTTTGGACGATTTAGTAACAAATTCATGGAAAGTATGGACAGATATGGATTCGTAAAAACACTTAGCAGGTTGGGATAGATATATGACAATGTATGAGAGCATGGAATCAAAGGTTGGTTCATAGATTGGTTCAGAGATAAAGAAACATTATCATAATGGATGATAATGACACAATAATATTTGAATGCTTATTCTTGAATTATTTTCATATATATCATTTGATTACACAAGGAAGCACCAATGGACAATAACTCCAAAAGGAAGTAGGTACAAGAAGACTTATATTTTTCTACACAACATCTTTCAGAGAATTCAAAGGAAGATATTTAAATTCATGGAGATAGAGTAAGAGGTTTGGAGAGATAACAAAGGCATGATTCAAGGGGAGCAATGGTCACAATGGGAGCATGAGCATCATGAATTTAGTATTACATCAGAGTGATACCCTTTTCCAAAGAGGGATAAACTCTTCAAATGTAGGGAGAGAGATTAATTAGAGGATTAGAAACATAGAGAAATATCAAACGAATCTATATAAGGGGAGAATCACAAAGGATAGTGTAGATATGAGGAGCAACCCTAAGAAGAGTTCATTCAAGGGGGAGTATCCCCAAGGAGAGATACCTTTTCCATTGATGTCAAAAGGGGAGAGATAGAAACAATGATGAGGATTATGAGCATGAATGTTATCATGACTAAGTGTTGTTTTCAATGTTGGTGTTGCCATCAATGCCAAAGGGGGACATTGTCAGACAGTTGGTTTAAATTGATTGACAGTTCTTTTGGATTATTGGTTGTCATTGATGTCAACCCTTGGAGAGTGATATTGTAGATTGATGTAAACCCTTAGAGATTGATGTCAACCCTTGATTATGTTTGGTAGCTCTAGAGGTATGGGTAAGGAACCCAATTTTGGTTGAGGAATAAAATTATGAAGATCAATGTATTTGTAGGTAAGACTATTCTAGATGGATAATACATGTCATGTCATTTTCAGTGATATGTGGAACATCACATAACTCCTCACAATTAAGGAGTTATGGCCATGTGAAGTTGGAGAGCCCTCATGAGTTATCTAGAAGCCCCTATAAGGTCAAAGAAGTCAAATTACTCTAGAAACTCTTAGAAGAAGTTGCCTAGTCAAATTGATGGTAACTAGGAATTAATCATGGGTAAAGTTGTTGCATTAAGAAAATAATTGAAGTTGTGAGTTTGTTAATTATGGTAAATTTGTTGCAAAGAGAAATCATTTAAATAATATAGTTGTTACAACAAGAAGTGGCAAGTTCACTATTTATGGATAAGTCAAAGTGGTTGGAAAATAAATTAATTAAATAATAAAGTTAGTTGCAACTAGAAGTGGAGAGTTTACTATTTGTGGATAAAGTGGTTATAAGTGGACAAGTGGATAGAAGTGGGTTAGCCCTAATGGAAGGAAGTTGGGTTAAGTTGTTACAAGGAAACTTCTGGAGGAAGGCACTTGGAATGTATAAATAGGAGAGAAAGGGACTCCTATTTGCACCTATTTTTTAATATAATCGAATATCAATTTGTGAAAAGTTATTTGGTAGGTATTATTAATAGATAAAATTTGCAGCAGAAAAATCATGGAAGAAAAATCGCGGCAGAAAAATCGTGGCTGCATAATCGTGGCAACAAAATCATGGCAGCAAGATTGCGGAAACAGAACCATGGCAGTAGATCTGTGGAAGTAGAACCACAATAACAGAATTGCGGAAACAGAATCGCGGCAACAAAATCACAACTACAGAAACAGACCCATAATAGATCCACAGCTACAAGAAGAAAAAGGTAAGGTTTTCATATGTTAGTGTTGAATCTATGAATCTAGTTGAGGGTTTTCCTTGTAAATCTGTTGGATGTCGTCTTGGAAGTTTAGGGCTTGCTGTAGAATGGTTTTGAGGCAGATCTATTGAATTATATTGTTGGTGGATGTTTGAGTCTTATTGGTATATCTTATGGTACGTTGTGAGAGATTTGTATTAGTGTTCTTGATACATAATTGGTACACACTTGAGGCTACATAACAGTGAGGTTTAGGCACATGATTTGATGTGAGGTGTTGGAGTCGCCCTTGATTTTCTAGCCCGTCACAAATTTCATTTTAATACTTGAAATCTAAAGATGGTTTTTATAATTTCCCTCTAAGATATCGAGGTCTCTGAAGCTTTATCATGCAAGCAGCGATGATTATTCTACTCTCGAAACAAGTCCTACCTTTCATAAAAGTGTTCCCTCTTTGGTTCTACTTCGGGATCTCATAGGTCGGATACTATAACTCATGTAATTCACACGTCCCAAGTCACGAAACAGCGAAATCGTTTTATTTTTTCACTCAAGGTAGTAATGAGGGTAAGGTTTTATCTAACCCATGATTAAATGTCATCGGGGTTTCACGCCTTGACGTTAGCCAAAACCAAAAATTTATTTTCATGGCCCCGATAGTCGAGAACATGAGATCCTTATTTGACTAATCCATGTCAAGGTTAAAGGCAAAAGCTAACTGTGGTAAAAGATTCTCTCGGCGATTCGCCACTCGACGTTTTCCTTTTCGAAAGTTACACTGTCTAAATCCCGACTCGTGAAATAACGATGTGGTTGTAACATGATTAATTAATCACTTAATCCAATATTATCTTCCCTTTAATTAAGTCATG
The DNA here is from genome assembly GCA_009831015.1 of Picea engelmannii. Classification (NCBI taxonomy): domain Eukaryota; kingdom Viridiplantae; phylum Streptophyta; class Pinopsida; order Pinales; family Pinaceae; genus Picea; species Picea engelmannii. The sequence continues at coordinate 37,471 of ML777292.1, read as the reverse complement.
TTATCGCGATCTCGCGGTTTCGCATCTCGGCATGTAAATCTCCCAGAAACTTATCTTCGAAGCTCTGAGTCGCGATATGGCGAATATAATAATTATAAAATTAATCAAGCCCCAAATCACAATTACCTTTTATTAACCAAAATCGATCTTCGCAGTCTCGGGTGTTAGAGACTCAAAATGTTAAAATGGAATCCCCGATATAACGAGTACCAAAATATTGATTAACGTGGTAAACCGGATTAATTAAGCTAAATCAATACATATCCCGTGTTTTGATGTATGCACGATTTACAAGGTGGCCTTAGTCTTTCATATGCCACCGGCGTTTTAAACCGCCAAAATTTATGGAATTAATGAGGAAATAGGGTAAATCAATGAATATAAGATCGGATTTTTATGGAAAAATTTATTTCTAAATATGATTTGACAGACTTGTTCTGAAAGGTACCAAATTTTCAAATATATATGAGTTGTGGTTCATTATAACGAATGCATTTCATATTATGCAGAGAACATTATCTCTAAGCAGTTGACTTCTGTATGTATACGCATTTCTATCGCAGAAGAGCCAAAACGCAATCTCCAACCATGGCACCACAAAAAGAATCAAAGGTGAATGTTGAGGTTTTGGGACAAGGCTCGGACAATGTCTCTGATACTTTGCCTCGAAGTATCGATTCGGTCCCGAATTGGTCATTTGTTTCAGATGTTCTACAAGCAGAGTTGGTGGACTATTCTGACGACTCCAGTGATAACGAAAAAGATGATATGACCACCAAGTATAAAATAGTCATCCAATCTGGAATGCACAGAGTAGCAGCCAGACCATGGTTGCTTCCATATTATGATATGGTCTGATGGGTGTTGGATCATGTGGACATACCGACCAGGACTATCATGAACGAGCAGAGAGTCACCATCGGGACTTTCAGGTTGGAGCATCTGCAAATCATGTATAAGATGCCCACAATGTCTGACTACACATATGGCGCTGAATTATTGGAGGAGTTCAAGGAGAAGGAATGCGTACAGTATGATAAAAGCATGTCCAGTTTGATAAAGGACTGGGTTTCAAACACCGTGAAGTTCAGAGCTGATACCCACGGCGTATATTCAATCGCTTCGTTAGAACCATAGTACAAATATGTGGCCATGATGACCTGCCGGTTATATGGGAAAGAGGACACCTCGCATTTTTTCCTTTCGTGGGTGCCTCTAATGTTCCGGGTCACCGAAGGTAGCTCCTTTGACTGGGAAAAGATACTTTCTAATAGCTTGACCAGTCGGGTCACAGAGTATCGGGAGCAAAAGGAGAATGAGAAGGCGTCATCATTCTTCATGTCCGCATACATTATGGACGCAATTTGTTCTATGACACCATTTCCATTAATGATCTAGAGTTGGACTCCGACCGAAGATGAACCCATACATGTATATCATGCAAAATTATGGGAAAACAAAGCGGAAAATTTTGCTTATGAAATTTTTAACTGGGTAATGGTGCCCCTGCACGTCGCCATTTTTGGTCACCCACCACCCCGGATCTCGGACAGCATAGTGACAAATCTGAGAAGCATAGAAGACTGGTACGTTGAAGCAGAATTTTCATACCTCATAGTTTTTGGGGCTTTTGTTCCCCCGCATGCACTGCCATTGTTCATTCCCGACAAGTTGGCTTGTCGCGAGGTTGCCCGGCAAACAGTAATTGGCAGTGTAAGCAAAGAACTTAAAGGGTACTCGAAGAAGGTATGGCCTTCCTTTCATGTTCATTTGAATTCTTATTCTTTATTAGATTTTGGGCATGCCAAAGCCGAGGCGGCATCCCTGGAAGACCTAAATTTGGTCTCCATCGAATACAAGAAGCACAATCCACAGAGGGTCGTGAGCAATCATTTGGCTAATTATGGGCTCAAGATATTTGAGCATGAGAATTCACCCTCGGATGACATTTTTCAAGGAGCAAGGTCCTATGAGGAGATTCTAGCCTGGATACAATCCTTGGCACCTAAGGAAAGAGCCAGGGTAAAATCATGAAGCTGGGTAACACTTTTGCTTGTTTTATGACAAAAAAAACTGTATTTTCACAAGTTCTTCAACTTCTGGCATACAAAAGTATTTTTTTTATTTAGAATTTCACTTTACAGTAAAAACAAAACTTG
>ML777292.1:21857-34344 GCA_009831015.1 Picea engelmannii | reverse complement strand
TGCAGTGATTTTTTTATAAAATTAAATAAAATTAGATAAAAACAATGAAAATGAAAACAAATTATACCCAATGAAAGTAGATTCAATTTTAAAAATGTTGGTATCAATTCTCAAACTAAATTCTGAGTATTTGTAGGAGTCTGATACTTCCAAAGATGAAGTAAGATGGAGAGAATTTGCAGTTTCCTGCAAACAGTCCCATTTTCTAGTTTTCGGCCGAAATATTCTTTCGGCCGAAACCTAGTTTTTAACGGAATCCGTTAAAAATAAATGTTTCGGCCGAAATATTCTTACCACGGGAAAATAATTCATTCAAAAAACATTGTACACGAATTTTGACGGCACCGTTAAATTTGACGTGAAAATTTTCGGCCGAAAAATATTTCGGCAGAAAGTAACATTTGTTCGACCGAAAAATTGCCGCTAGAAATTTTGGAGACCCGGTTGTCACGAAAGTGTTACCCAGATTCATGATTTTACCTGCTGATGTTTTAAAGTTCTAAGAAAATAGACGTAGTTGTCTTCCCGCTGTGTTGCGAGGTGAGGGTCCAAGTATTTCAAAGATGAAACAGAAGGATGTCGAAGGTTCTAAGGATGTGACTCACGACCAAGGAAAACACCAGGATGAGGGGGAACAAACGAAGAATCTGGAAGAAGAGAAAAAGACTCCAGACCCACCAAAGAAACAAAATCCGGAGAAAGAGATAAAGACTCCAGAATTGCTGAAGAAGCAGAGTCTGGTCGATACTCCGAGAAAATCGGCAAAGTAGATCGGAGAACCCATCACATCAGTTACCCCCTTGCAGTCGACGCGGGGAAATATCGATGCAGGATGGATATTCAATGAAGAGCTGAGTCCCATAAGAGTAGAAGAACTCCCTCCGAATGAGTTTTTCTTCAATAAAAAGAGAAAGGCAGTAGTGAAAAGGGAATTCTATCAAGAAGGAGAGTTGACTGCCAAGAAATATAAAGTCATAACTGATGGAAAGGACAAGAAAAATGAGCAATTCGCTACTAAAATAGCAGGGACACTAGGAGCATATGCCTTGATGAATCAATTCTCAGTCGGGCTCTTAAAGAACCAACTTAAAAGAAAAAATCACCTAATTAGGACCCTTGAAGCTAGACTGGCCACAACAACAAAGACTGCTAAAGACTAGGCAAGCGTGGGAATAGAGCAGGCCAGATTGGCCGATAAAAATGAGATAGAGATGCTCAAAACTAAGCTCGAGCAAGAACAGCTGGTGGTCCGAGATGATTGAATGCAAGCGAGCTAGCAAAGGGATTTGATCAAATAGTTGCAGGCTAGGGTGGAGACCGCCGAGAGCAAAATGATAAACATCAGCATGTTCAAATCCCAGGCAATCAAGATTCGGAGTAGAGTCTCTGCGGCACAGCAAAATTTTCTCACCAAGATAGAAGTGATCCGGGACAACTGTTTGCTGGTAAATCAAGTTTTCGAGAACTTATCTGCTAGAGAAAGGGATGTCGGAGTAGCTCAGTTCACCTTCCAGGAGGCTGTGATAGCCACGAACAACATAGTTTCGGCAGGTACTCCCAGGTTCACCATTTCAGAGAAAACCAAAGGAAACATTCTATTAAAGGAATGGGAGAATAACATCGCCAAAGGCAAGCAGCAAGACAAAAAGATAACCAATTCCTTAAAGGAGGCCTTCAGTTCTATAGACGGCTATCTGCTAGGCATTAACAGTGGAGGTAATGCTGAAATGTTGATGCAAATGAATGTGGAAAGGATCTCACTTGATCTGAAGGAAAAGGAAGAAAGAGATTCAGTCGATATTTCTCAGATGACTATAGTGGACATATTCCCTGTATATAAATGCATGATTAAACCCAGCGTGCAATTATGTGCCATCAACATCATAGATGGAAAGATGGAAGACAGGCTGTTGCAGTTAGCCCGAGAATGTTACTTCTTTGAAGCCAGCTGTCAAGCAAAACCGTCTCGGCTAATATCTCAGCTGGTTGAAAGATGTGTTTCCTGTACCGAGCCCGCGCAAAGACAAACATCTGGCACCAAGTGAAGACAGGGAAGAAGAAATAGAACGATTGCTCTCCTCCCTGTCATAACCGAAATGTTGTGACTATTGAGATTTTATCTTATTTGTAAAATTGTATAAATATAACACAGAAAGAAATAAATGAGGCTGGACCTTTTTGTGTCGATTATAACAAAGTTTTTTACATTTGAGAGTTAATATAAGCAAATCTGAAGATTCTCAATTCTATCACGACTGTGTTACAAGTTTGTTTCCTTGTATCTCAAATTTCATTTCATTTCATATTCCTAATTGATGTGCTTCGTTATAATTTAGTAGGACCACTACTATAGCGAATGAATTTTGGTTTTCTGTAATTGTTTACTATTTTTCCTCTGTACCAACTATCAGTGGGTGTAAGACTAGTCTACATTTTCAGAACTCTTCACATATTCTCTGCTACATCGGTTATTTCCTTACAATTTTCCTCTTCTGTTTATACGTGAGATTCTCCCTTGATAGGAGCCTGACACTGTATACAGCTAAATTTTTTTCTCCCACCTCACACCTTTTATTAAAATATAATACAGTTACGGGAAAGAGCCTTTGATTTGCATCACTATTTTATTCCTAAAACTGTAAATTCTCTTTTATACAACCAAGTTGAGACAACACTTAATCTATCTCTGAAGTTTTTCCCACTTTTGTTGTTCCTCCATGAATGTCCCTATACCAACACAGCCTAATATCGAACCCAGACTATCGAACCAAATGCACATTTCCTTAAACCTTTTCGATACAATTCTCAAAAAAGCTACTAATCGGGCCGAACTTGAACGTTCATGGGCAGCCATTGAACAAGATATAACTATCCAGGAACAATTGGAAGCTAGACAACGCCAATGTAGAAATCTTCCCTAGTTTCCTTTGCAGAAGGTTGACGTTTCTCTCTTCTCCGTCTTTTACCCACTTTCGTATGCCTTGACACTGTACTTCTAAGCCTTAAGTACAGACTCAGGAACAACATGAGGGTTTATGGTATTTGGTTATGGATAGTGTGATGTATTTCTAGAGAAATTTTGATGGTTATATTGGTATATGTGTTTGGTATATGATTGAGATACATGTCGGGACAAATAGTTTATGAGTGGAACATATATGAGGTGTATGTTTTGGTGATGTTGGTACATATTAATGAGTCATAGTTTGATCTATAGTTGATGTGTGATTGGTGTATTGTTAGAGGAACTTGCTAGTATTATTGTTGGCACATGGTTTATGGATTATGTGTCATATATGACTTGGTATACTTTTAGAAGCACATCTTGATTGTGATACATCTTGTTGATGTTTGTAAGTAGTCTTGGTTGATTCACATCTTGGTGATATTGTGCATATGGTTGAGAATTGTCTCGGTGATTATTGGTGAATAGATATGATTGGTTGATGAGATTGATGAGACAGGTTGTGTTGTGAATATTTAATGCACTTGTATTGGTACAGATCATTGGTATAGGTTGTTACAGGTTGTTGGTACATGTTGCTATAAGTTGTTTAGTGCAGGTTGATTGGTACAAGTTGTTACAGGTTGTCGGTATAGGTTGACAGTGGTAGTATTTGATTCAATGACAGGTTGTCTACATTTGGAATTTATATTTCAGGGTAGTTGGACAAGGCAAGGAAAGGGGGTTGTAGCCTCCTTCTGGTTGGTTCCGGAGAATCATGGAGTTGGATATTCCTTCAGGTTGGAGCATGAGAACTAGGTGTGTGTTTCCTACTTCCAGTTGTACCTAGAGAACATAGGGGGTTGTAGCCTCCTTCTGGTTGTAGCTAGAGAATTGGGGAGGTGGATCTTCCCTCAGGTTGTATACTAAGAAAATAAGGGGTTGCATCCTCCTTCCAATTGGAGCTGGAGAATTGGAAGTTGGTGCTTCCTTGAATGTAATTCTTAAACACATATAAGAAAAACATTATGCGGTTTTCTCCCAGATTGGGTTTCCACGTAAAATACTGGTGTACTGTGCATTGTGTGGATGTGTCTATTATTATTTATTATGAACTGATGGATGTTAATGTTATATGATGCAATAACATATTAATGATGAATTTATGAACATTGTTGAATAAGTTAAAGGAATATTCAATGTGGTTTAAAAGGATTAATAAGTGATATAAATTGCTCGTTATTGAGTCACACCCCCTCTCAGTAATCCAACAATTGGTATCAGAGTTGGTTCCTTCAAGAGACAATTTAACCATTGGAAGGAGATCATGGAATATACGGAGAATGGAGTACCATTGTTTAATGGTCATAATGGTCTAAAGTATGAGATGTAGAGCATAAGGAAAAGAACATTTTTAGAGGAACATGGATATTATATTTGGTATTCAGTTGTTACAGGATACAATGCTACAAATAAATCAAATACCGCAGCCAAAAAGGAATTGAAGAAGAATAAAAAAATAGCAATGGATTTCATCTGGGAAGGATTACCTCATCTGGTAAGAGAAAAGGTTGGTAAATGTTCATCAGCTAAAGAACTTTGGGATAATTTACATAATATCTCTTCTTCACCCATCACAGAGTCAGAGAACATCAAAGAAGATACAAGTACAAATCAAGAGGAAAGATGTTCATTGTGTAAGACAAATTAAGAGGAAGAAGAGTATGTAATCAACAAAAGTATGTTGTTTTTATTTAATTGTGAAAAACACGAACATATTGAAATTGAATTCCTTATAGGTAATGAGACATAAAATCTAATTGAGATAGAAGACACTTATGAAGCAGAAATGATCAGTGATTTAGATGAACCAAGAAAGAAAGATAATAAAACAAGTCACTTAATAAAGTATTGATGAATCAAAAGGAAAGTGTTCAATATTCCAAGGAATATTAGTAGGTCATCAAGAATTTAAGATCTCAGCTAGAAGAGGTCAGAAGAATTGAAGAAACTCTAGAATATCAAAATCAGTGTTTAGAAGCCAACATAGCAACACAAAAGGAAGAAGAAGAAAAGAGAGAAAATATATTAACAGATCATCTCAAGGAAAGAACCAATGAATTAAAGCAGCTTGAGGAAGATTTTGGTCAATAAGAGAGAAGACTCAATGAATAAATAATTAATTGAAAATCCAACTTGAAGAAGAAAAGATAAAAAACAAAGTCATGAAGTCTCAGATAGTGAAGAAAGAATAAGAGGTTGAGAAGCTTGAAGAACAAGTTGTCACACTAAGAGCCAAAGTCATCAAGCTCAACAAGAACTTTGAAGAGATAGAAACATCCACATCAACAGTAGAGAATGAAGAGAAGCATTCTAGGTTTCCAGAAAAGAAGAATGAATAAAAGAGAAAAAGTTATGCAGAAGTAATTAAAGGTTCTATGAAGAAGGAAGAGTGCAAGCCACAAAGAAGCCTCAATAATGATCATGATCAGTCAAGGATGGAATTCAGAAGGACTACACCACAAAGAATATCATTCACTCCCAGGTATGTAAATTTATTTTATGTTCATTGTTTTTATTGTACTAACTTTGGACATAAGGTTGCATATTACAGGGCTTGTGAGATAAATGTTCAAGCAAGAAATTTTTATGTGGCCCCACATAATATTGAATGGTACAAATGCCACAACTATGGTCATATAGCCAGAAATTCTAGAAATGTAATAGTTCCATCCATGAAGAAAGAAACATATATTAGATACACCAATATTGGAAAAGAAAAGAACAAGAAGAAAAGAAAGTGAATAGAGAAGAAAAAACTCAAGAAATTACAAGACTTTCCATAGTTCGAGAAGGACAAGGAAAGCAAGCAAAAGAAGAATAGGTTTCAAGAACAATATTGTCAGAATCTGCAGCAGAGAAAGATCATAATAAAGAGAAATTCCCAGAGAGAGATGGATTTGCAGTAGTATGAGAAAGAAAAGAAGATCAGATGAATAAAGAACAAGTTCGAGAAATTGTACTATCAGAAATTGTTGTACAAGTTGAATCTATAGATAGAAAGAAATAATCCATAGTTTAGAGATATGTTTAGTCTACCAACAAGGATGATGACTACATAGGAAAGGTATTTTTCTTAGCCAAACAGTTTGGAGACTCTGAGGGAATATTAATATTAGGCAGGGGGAGTCTATGCAGTAGCTGAGAAAGTTTAGAGAACCATCCTTCGAGTAGATTTCAGAGTTCGAGTAGACAGATTAAGAGCAGTCAGCTAGAAGAAATACAGTATTACAAATTGATCAGTTGCAGCAATGAATACTTCATGATAGTATAGTGACAGATGGGTCAAAAATTGTGGACAGTTGAGTAGTAGAGTCATGGACAATATGGAAAGAGATGGATTTGTAAGAACACTTAGCAAGTTTGGACAGATATATGACAGTGGATGAGAGCATGGATTCAGAGACCAGTTCATAGATAAAGGAACATTATCATAATGGATGATAATGACACATGAGTATTTGAATGTGTATTCTTAAATTATTTCATATATGTCATTTGATTACACAAGGAATCACTAATGGAAAATAGCTCCAAAAGGTACCAGGTATAGGAAGACTTATATTTTTCTACACGAAATCTTGCAAGGAATTCAATGGAAGAGATTTAGATACATGGAGAGAGAGTTAGAGGTTTGGAGAGAGCACATAGGCATGATTCCTGGGGGAGAGATGGTCATAAGGGGAGCATGAGCATCATGACTTTAGTATTTCATCAGAGTGATACCCTTTTCCAAAGAGGGAGAGACTCTTCAAATGAAGGGAGAGAGAGTAATCAGAGGCTTAGAAACACATAGAAGTATCAAAGGAATCTATATAAGGGGAGAATCCAAAAGGATAGTGAAGATAGGGGAGCAACCCTAAGAAGCGTTTAGTCAAGGGGGAGAAACCCCAAGGAGAGATACCATTTTCCATTAATGTCAAAGGGGAAGAGATAAAAAATTGATGAGGAGTATGAGCATGAATGTTATCATGACTAAGTGTTTCCATCAATGTTGGTGTTTCCATCAATGCCAAAGGGGGATATTGTCAGGCAATTGATTTAGATTGATGGATAGTTGGTCTGGATTGTTGGTTTTCATTGATGTCAACCCTTGGAGAGTGATATTGTAGATTGATTTCAACCATTAGAGATTGATTTCAATCCTTGAGTATGTCCGATGGCTCCATAGGTATGGGCAAGGAACCCAATTTTGGTTGAGGTATAAAGGTTTGAAGACTATTCTAGATGGATAGTACATGTCATGTCATTTCTAGTGATATGTGGAACGTCACATAAATCCTCACGTTAGAGAGTTATGTCCATGTGAATTTGGAGATCCCTCATGACTTATCTAGAAGCCCCTAGAATGTCAAAGAAGTCAAATTACTCTAGAAACTCCTAGAAGAAGTTGACTAGTCAAATTGATGGTAACTAGGAGTTAATGATAGGTAAATTTGTTGCATTAAAAAAAAATTAAAGTTGTGTGTTTTTTAACTATGTTAAAGTGGTTGCAAAGAGAAATCATTTAAATCATAAAGTGATTACAACAAGTGGTGAGTTTACTATTTATGGATAAGTCAAAGTGGTTGCAAAAGAAATTAATTAAGTAATAAAGTTACTTGCAACTAGAAGTGGAGAGTTTACCATTTGGTATAAAGTGGTTATAAGTGGACAAGTGGTTAGAAGTGGGTTAGACTTAAAAGAAGGAAGTTGGGTTAGGTTGTTACAAGGAAAATTCTAGAGGATGGCACTTGGAAAGTATAAATAGGAGAGCAAGGGGCTCATGTTTGCACCTATTTTTTAATATAATTAAATATCCATTTGTGAAAGTTTATTTGGCAAGTATTATTGATAGATCAAATTTGTGGAAGAAAAATTACAGCAGCAAAATCGTGGAAGAAAAATCACGACTAGAGAATCGTGGCAATAAAATCACGGCAACAAAACCACAATAGTAGAACCATGACAACACAATCGTGACAACAAAATCACGACAACAGAATCACGGCTACACAACTAGATACGTAATAGATCCACAACTACAAGAAGAAAAAGGTATGGTTTGCATATGTGTAGTGTTGAATCTATGAATCTAGTTGAGGTTTTTCCTTGTAAATCTATTGGATTCCATCTTGGAAGTTTAGGGCTTGTTGCAGAATGGTTTTGAGGAAAATCTATTGAAGTGTATTGTTGGTGCATGTCTAAGTCTTATTGGTATATCTTATGGTACATTGTGAGAGGATTTTATTTGTGGTATTGATATATTATTGGTACACACTTGAGGCTACATAACAGTGAGGTTTTGGCACATGATTTGATATGAGGGTTTATGGTATTTGGTTATGGATAGTGTGATGTATTTCTAGATAAATTTTGATGGTTATATTGGTATATTTATTTGGTATATGATTGAGATACATGTTGGGACATATAGTTAATGAGTGACACATATGTGAGGTGTATGGTATGGTGATATTGGTACATCTTGATGAGTCATAGTTTTATATATAGTTGATGCATGATTGGTACATATTTGGTACATTGTTAGAGGCACTTTATAGTAGTATTATTGGCACATGTTTTATGGATGATGTGACATATATGAATTCGAATACTTTTAGAAGCACATCCTGATTGTGATACATCTTGTTGATGTTTGTAAGTAGTTTTGGTTGATGCACATCTTGGTGATATTGTGCATATGGTTGAGAGTTGTCTCAGTGATTGATATTGGTGAATAGATGTGATTGGTTGATGATATTTATGAGATAGGTTGATGTGACAGGTTGTTGTGATAGTTTGTGTTGTGCATAGTTGATGCACTTGTGTTGGTATAGATTGTTGGTACAGGTTCTTATAGGTTGTTGGTACAGGTTGTTACTAGTTGTTTGGTGCAGGGTGATTGGTATAGGTTGTTGGTACAAGTTGAAAGTGACAAGTTGATAGTGGAAAATTTTTATTCAGTGAAAGGTTGTCTACATTTTGAATTTATATTTCCGGGCGGTTGGATGGGGCAATGAAAGGGGGTTGTATCCTCCTTTAGGTTGGTGTCAAAGAATCAGGGAGTTGGAGCTTCCTTCAGGTTGGATCCTGAGAACTAGGTGGTTGTAGCCACCATCTAGTTGTAGTCGTAGAACATAGGGGGTTGTCGCCTCATTCTAGTTGTAGCCAGAGAATTGGGGAGTTGGAGCTTCCCTTAGGTTATAGCCTCAAAAAATAGGGGGTTGGAGCATCCTTCTAGTTGGAGCTGGAGAATTGGAAGTTGTTGCTTCCTTGAATTTAATTATTAAACACATATAATAAAAACAGTATGTGGTTTTCTCTCGCATTGGGTTTCCATGTAAAATACTGGTGTATTGTGCATTGTGTGGATGTGTCTATTATTTTTTATTATGCACCAATGGATGTTAATTTTATATGATGAAATAACATATTAATGATGAATTGATTAACATTGTTGAATAAGTTAAAGGAATATACATTGTGGTTAAAAATGATTAATAAGTGGTATAAATTGCTCATTATTGATTCACACCCTCTCTTAGTAATCCAACAACCACTGGAAGGAGATCATGGGATATAGTGAGAATGGAGTACTATTATTTAATGGTCAAAATGGTCTAAAGTATGATATGTGGAGCATAAGGACAACAACCTTTTTAGAGGCACAATGATATGATATTTTGTATTCATTTGTTACAAGATACAATGCTACTAAAAAAAAAAAAAAGACTGCAGCCAAGAAGGAATTGAAGAAGAATAAAAAAATAGCAATGGATTTCATCTAGGAAGGATTATCTGATCTGGTAAGAGAAAAGGTTGGTAAATGTGCATTAGCTAAAGAACTTTGGGATAAGTTACATAATATCTATTCTTCACCCATCATAGAGTCATAGAATGTCAAAGAAGATGCAGGTACAGATCAAGAGGAAAGATGTTCATCATGTCAGCCAGATTTAGAAGAAAAAGAGTACGTAATAATTAGAAGTATGTTGTTTTGTTTTAATTGTGAAAAATGCACACATCTTGAAATTGAATGCCTTGAAGGAAATGAGACAGAAAATAAAATTGAAATAGAAGACAATTATGAAGCAGAACTGATAAGTTCTTTAGATGAACTAAATAAAGTAAGAGAAGAAAACAAGTCACTTAAGAAAGAATTGATGAAGAAAAATGAAAGTGTTCAAGATTCTAAAGAAGCTCAGCAGGTCATCAAGAATTTAAGATCTCATCTAGAAGAGGCCAGAAGAATTGAAGAAACTCTAGAATATCAAAATAAGTGTTTATAAGCAAACATAGAAGAACAAAAGGAAGAAGTAGAAAAGAGAGAAAAGATACTGATAGATCATCTCAAGGAAAGAACTAATGACTTAAACCATCTTGAGGAAGAGTTTGGTAAAGAAGAGAGAAGACTCGAGGAAGAAATAATTACATTGAAAATCCAACTTGAAGAAGCAAAGAGAAAATAAGAAGTCATGAAGTCTTATATAATGACGAATAAAGAACAAGTTCAAGAAATTGTACTTTCAGGAATTGTAGTACAAGATGAATCCACGGATAGAAAGAAAGAAGTCAGAGTTCATAGAGATGTTGAGTCTACTAACAAGGATGATGACTACATCGAAAAGTTATTTTTCTGAGCCAGCTGGCTTGGAGACTCCCAGGTAATATGAATATTAGATAGGGGGAGTCTATGCAGTAGCTAAGAAATTTTAAGGAACCATCCTTCAAGCAGCTTACAGAGTTTGAGTAGACAGATCCAGACCAGTCAATTAGTAGAAGTATAGTATGACATATTGATCAGTTGCAGAAATGAAGACTTCATGATAGTATAGCAATATATGGGTCAACATTGTGGAAAGTTGAGTAGAAGAGTCACATACAGTATGGACAAAGATGGATTCATAAGAATACTTAACAGGTTTGGACAGATATATGACAATGGATGAGAGAATCGATTCAAAGACTGGTTCATATAATAGCTTAGAGAGAAAGGAACATTATCATAATGGATGATAATGACATGGGAATATTTGAATGCTTATTCTTGAATGTTTTTCATATATGTCAGTTGATTACACAAGGAAGCACCAATGGACAATAACTCCAAAATAAAACAGGTACAATAAGACTTATATTTTTCTACATGACATCTTGCAGAGAAGTCAAAGGAAGAGATTCAGATGCATGGAGAGAGAGTTAGAGGTTTGGAGAGAGCATAGAGGCATGATTCCAGGGGGAGCTATAGTCATAGGGGAAGCATGAGCATTATGGAATCAATATTGCATCAAAGTTATACCCTTTTCCAAAGAGGGAGAGACTCTTCAAATGTAGGGAGAGAGACAAATCATAGGCTTAGAAACATAGAGAAAGATCAAAGGAATCTAGATAAGGGGAGAAGCCCAAAGGATAGTGCAGACAGAGGGAGAATCTCTAAGAAGTGTTTAGTCAAGGGGGAGAAACCCCAAGGAGAGATATCCTTTTCCATTGATGTCAAAGGGGGAGAGATAGAAATATTGATGAGGAGTATGAGAATGAATGTTATCATGACTAAGTGTTTCCATCAATGCCAAAGGGGGAGATTGTCAAACAATTAGTTTAGATTGATGGAAAAGTGGTTTGGATTGTTGGTTTTCATTGATATCAACCCTTGCAGATGGATATTGTAGATTGATGTCAACCCTTGAGTATGTCCAGTAGATCCAGAGGTATGGGTAAGGAACCCAATTTTGGTTGAGGTATAAAGGTATGAAGAACAATGTATTTTCATGAAATACTATTATAGATGGATAGTACATGTCATGCCATTTCTGAGGACATGTGTAACACCACATTACTCCTCATGGTTAGATAGTTATGGCCATGTGAAGTTGGAGAGACCTCATGAGTTATTTAGAAGCCCCAAGTAGGTCAAAGAAGTAAAATTACTCTATAAACTTCTAGAAGAAGTTGACTAGTCAAATTGATGGTAACTATGAGTTAATCATGGGTAAAGTTGTTTCATTAATAAAACAATTAAATTTGTGAGTTTGTTAATTATGGTAAAGTGGTTGAAAAGAGAAATTATTTAAATAATAAAGTGGTTACAACAAGAAGTGGTGAGTTTACTATAATAATAATAATAATAACAATAATAATAATTTATTTTTAATGTCACGACCAAGCCACACCAAATTGGTGTATGAGACCCCCTTGTTTGTGGGACAAGGAACCCCCCTCTGCCTAGCAATTTGACTGGTAAAGTCTACAGAGGTATACATACCCTTGTTGGAAGATTGTTTGTTGTCATTGATGTCAACCCTAGTCATGGGTTTTGGACCGCAAGATTGATAAAGATATTTGGACATGAAGGACAATACACATGCATATACAAAACCCATGAATGGATAGTATACATCATGTTGTTTCCGGTGGTATGTGGCACGTCACGTGGATCCTCATGGTTGAGGAGAAATGAATTTTTGAAGATGACAAAGTGAATTGAAGAAGGAAGTACATGTA
>ML777292.1:0-21757 GCA_009831015.1 Picea engelmannii | reverse complement strand
ATTTCTTTCCTGTGATACAATTCAGAGCTTCAGTTCACTTCAGCAAGTTTAGATGGAATGATTTCCTTACTGCAACACTAAGTACTTTTGGAATTGAGCATACACAGTGCGCAGCTATCTTTGAAACAAAAGACTTCCCTGGGTTGATAATTTATGTTTCACTTGGTTGTTTGAAATTAATTAAGCAATTATAGTGACCAACAGGACCGAGTCGACACTCCGGGGCGAAGTGTCGGAGACATTATCCGAGCCTTGTCCTGCAACCTCGACATTCGCCTTTGTTGCTTTCCGTGGAGCCATAGTTGAAACTTGCGTTTTCGTCCTTCTACGATAGAACTGTGTATACATGCAGAAATTAGTTCACTCAGAAAATGACGAGCTCTGCGTGCTTATGAAAATGCTTTCCTTATAATAAAATGAAACTCTTATATATATTTGAAGCTTCGGTACTTTTCGAAATAATCCTGTCAAATCGTAATTAGAAACAAATTTATTGCGTAAAATCCGATCTTATATTCGTGGAGTCACCCTAATTCTCCATTAATGTCATCAATTTTTGGTGATTTGACAGTCAGTCGGAGTAGGGGGAGAGATGTCTACCTCGAGAAACGTGCAAGCCTCGGGGCATGGGATATATCTTGCCTTATCTTAAATTATCAAATTTTACCACCTTTCATCAATTCCTCACTGTTCGCTACTTCGTGGATTTTCTTTTAACATTCTGAGTCCCTAACTCGCGAGATCGCGAGGACCGACTTTGGCTTAATTTACTTTAATTGTGATTCGGAGCATCATTAATTTTATAATCCATTTATTCACCATATCACAAATTGGAACTTCGAAGGCAAGCTTCTGGGAGATCAGTATGCCGAGTCGTGAAACCGCGAGATGGAGATAATTAAGACTCAATTAAGGGGAAGAAAATCTTAGATTAGGAAATTAATTAATCTTGCTATAATTACGTCGCGACTTCGTGAGTCGTGGTTTTAGACGCCGTAACTTTTGAAAAGATAGTGTCGAGTGGCGAAACACCGAGAACCAATTTAACCATGGTTAGCTTTTTGCCTTTAATTCTTGACCAGGGTTATCCCAAAAGTACCTCGTGTTCTCGACTCTCGGGGCTGTAAAAATAAAAACCTAGGTTTGGCGAACGCCGAGGCACAAAACCCCAACGACGTCTAATCATGAGTCAAAATATTTTACCCTAGTTAATGTCTTGGGCGAAAATTTGAAAACGACTTCATTGTTTCGTGACTCAGGACATGTGAACTCAAGGATTAAAGTATCCGACTTGCGAGATCCCGAAGTAAAACAAAAAGAGCGAACATTCCTATGAAAGTGGACTTGTTTTGAGAGTAGAAAAAGCATCGCTGCTTACGCGACAAGGTTGCAGAGTTTTCAAAGTTTCTGGGGGGAAAAAATCAAAAGGCCATCTTTAGAATTTAAGTATCCAAAATGAAAATTGTGACAGCTTAATAAAACAAGGGCAGCTCCAACACATGCCATAAAACTGTTTTGAATGGAAGCCAAAGGCCGCATTCCAACTCAAAATAAAGGGACTATATAATTTGACGATGGCGACAGAAACATAACCTACATCAACACTTGAGAAGACCAGATGGGCGAACTGTAAGTATGAGGCCACACAATTACTTATTAAGTTAATATCCATTGATCTATGGTTTCATGTTTCCGCATGCAAGACTTCAAATGATATCTGGACCACCTTGGAAGGACTATTTGGAAAGTAGGGTGAGATGCAAGGTCATATGCTTGAGGTAGAGTTGAATACCTTAGACCCTAAAAGTTTTGATAATATACAAGATTTTTTTACTAAATTTAAATCTTTGCTATTGAGCTTGGGTGGATGTGGTATTGATAAGTCTACACAAGAGAAAAAACTTATTCTAACAATCTTGGACAAGCTAGGACTAGAATACACCGTATATGTCTCCAATTTCCATTCTGGTAGATGTCTTTTTGGAACAAATTGGAAAATGCCTACATTGGCTCAGTTCATTGAATCTCTCACATAAGAGAAGATAAAAATCATACATATGGGCCTAATCAAGGATCCCAAATCACATGCACTCACCATGCATAATGGAAAAGGATCATCCAAACATAATGGGAAGGAGAAATAGAACGAGAATGAGGGATACTCCAAACACTTTAATGATTCTTCAGGTTCCAAAGACTCTTTAGATTCGAAGAAGAAGAAGAAGGGAAAACAATCCACTTACTGAAATAAACCGATTCATGAAGAATCCACATGCATGAATAAACAAATCAATCTTATGGAACAAATGCTTCAGTAGAAAAACCTTGGAAACTTCATTCTAGATGGAGTCAAGAAGTAGAAGGAAGAAGATCATGCTCCTACAAAAGGTAATCATCATGCGTTGGTTGCAATTAATTCCTCATCTGTTTCATGGATTATATATTCTGGTGCATCCCATCTATGGCAGTGAAAGATGAATTTTTCTCTTCTTTGAGTCCATGCTCAAGACCCCCTATTCTCATGGGGGATTATACTCCAGTAGCAGTAGCAAGAGAAGGGAGAGTGGAATTCCACAATGGAAGTTTTGAGAATGTTTTACATGTTCCAAAGCTTTCTATGAATATGCTCTTAGTTTATCAGATCACTCATAAAGGTAAAAAGGTTGAATTTACATCAGGTTCATTTTAAGTAATTGACATGCATGACAATTCCATCATTGCAATTGGTGAGGTGGATCACAATTCAATATTGTATAAATTCACTAAGTTTTCTGACGATGACTCCTCTATTCTACTTACACATAAAGAGATTTCTTTGCATGCACCTCTAGTGAAACATGCATATACTCTTGTGCTTCCATTAGTTTTAGACATCAGAGATGATTCCATACACTCAGATTCTATACATGGAAATAAGAAGGTAGTACATCTAGATAAGAAGTCAACATTGAAGCTTCAACAGATGCCCAAGAAGGCACAAACCACACTTCAAGAAGCACACAACCTTGTAGGGAATCCATTGGATTCGAGGAGGACTTGATCTCAACATGAGGATCCTTCTCATGTATTTTCAGATTCAGAACCTGCAATGCCCATGCATTGCTATATGGTTCAATCTACTGATCCACAAACCTACAATAGGGTTGTGGGAAATCCATTATGGAAAGCAGCTATGCATAAGGAGTATGACTCACTCCTACAGAATCAAACTTGGAATCTGGTTCCACTTTCACTGGAAAGGAATATTTTTAGGTGCAGATGGGTCCACATGATCAAGAGGTACAAGGCTCGATAGGTTTCCAAAGCACTTCATCGGATCCATAAAGATTTCTACATGTTCACGAAGAATTTCAGTGAGAAAAAGTTTCAGACTTTGTGGGATCGTCTTGTAGTGAAGAACATAGTTTCCTAGCATCTTCTATTTTCTTCGTTTGATACATTGTCTTTTGAGGGGGGGTTTGTTCCCACATGGTTTTCCCTCTTTCCTTGTTTTTATTCAGTGTTCATTAGTTGCATTGTACATGAGTACCTAAAATGGCCTAGTAGCCATGACTTATTTTTTACTCCATAGTGATGTTTAGGGGGGTGTTGGAGAAATTTCTATTTTCGGCACACCAGTTCAGTGGGTGTAACACTAGTTTAGTGGGAGTTAACTAACTAGTTCTATTTTATACTTTCTAATCTTAGAAAATCACTATTATGCATGAATTCCTAATTATAGGATGTCATTGCCTATATGAGTGAAGATCACTCACTCATTGATAAGATCACAATATGCATTGATTCTCATTCTTCATTGTGTATCTCTCTTCCTTTTCTTGATAAGCTTTGTTTGTGTATGCTTTAGCTAGATCTCCTGTGCAGGTTTCCATGAAACACTCACATGATAATGGTATGAGTTTTGATATATTTGCAGGTAAGAATATTCTATATGGATAGTACATATCATGCCATTTCCAGTGGTATTTGGAATGTCACATAACTCCTCATGGTTAAAGAGTTATGGCCATGTGAAGTTGGAGAACCCTCACGAGTCATCTAGAAGCCCCAAAAGGTCAAAGTAGTCAAAGTGGTTTAAGAGATTTTAGAAGGTAAATAATAAAGTGAAGTGATGAGTGTACTATAATTCAAAGTGAATACAAAATAAATTATTTAAATAATAAAGTTAATTAATAAATTACTAAGTTGACAAGTGGTTAGAAGTGGGTTATCCCTAAAATAAGGGAAGTGGGTTAAGATGGTTAAAAGGTAACCCCTTAAGGAAGCTACATGAAAGTATAAATAAGAGGAAAGGCTCTCTCATTTTAATCACAATTGAGCATATTGAATATGTATAGGTGAATGAGGTAACCAAAGGATATCTAATCCGAATTTCAGAGGGAAGGTAAAGTAAAGAAGGTCGAAATTCAATGGAGGATAAATTCTTTTGATGATGCTTTCTAAGGTATGTTATTTACAGGTCATCTCACCATTTTTGTAATAATTTTTTTCTAGAATGATTCAGACCGTGAAATTAGGAGGCCATTAAGGAAACATATCCAAGTAGTTGTGATACAAATTTCATCTTGTGGATCATTGTGTTTTTGGAGTTACACACCATGGAAAATAGGGTTTGTGGCTAGCCCCGAAACTAGTCTAAAATAGGTGTTTTGGGTAAAAACACCACAAATTCTTCATAACAGATCCAAATTTAGTAAGACAAAACGTATTGGTTAGAGTAAAGTCTGTAGTATCCTGTGTACAATTTTCATATCCATACAACAAATATTCCGTGAGGGGCACGCTCTACAAGTTCGCTCTCTAGAATAAGCCATAATTCAACAAGGTATGCCATTTTTGCTATAAATCCTTTTTAGAGAGGTTCCAAGTAGTGAAGTCACGAGGAATTGCATAAAGGAAACTGAAGAACATTGTGTACCATTTTCACATCTTTATTCATTACATGTACATAGTTATGATTATTTCAATTTAGGGTTGTTGACTAATCCAAAACTAGTCATGTTAGACTAAAGTAAAATTTGATGAAAATGCTAGTCTCTTGTTAAGGAAGGTTTGCAGGTATGTGATCATATACACTAGGTCTGTTACAGAGTTAAAAATCATATTTGGATGATGAAATTGATGAGGGATTTTGGTTGAGATTGAGGTACAGGTTGGTGCATGGTTGATGCACTTGTTTATGGTATAGGTTGATTACATGTTGGTGCATGGTTTCTGCACTTGTTTATGGTACATGTTGATTGGTATAGGTTTAAAGTGATATATCTCATAGTGATAATGTGACAATGGTTCCATCATTCTACTTCTACGTCAAGGTAGTTGGACGAGGCAAGAACAGGTGGTTGTAGCCACCTTTCGGTTGTAGCGGGAGAAGATAGGGGGTTGTAACCTCCTTCTGGTTGTAGCCATAAAATTGGGGAGTTGGAGCTTCTCTCAGGTTGTAGCATGAGAAACTAGGGGGTTGAAGCCTCGTTCCAGTTGCAGTTGGAAAACAAAAGGGTGCTTTTAATGAATGTAATTCTTTAAGACATATAAGAAAAAACATTTCGTGGTTTGCTCCCACTTTGGGTTTCCACACAAAAACACTGGTGTACTGTATATGTGTATGATTTCTCATTTGTTCATTTTTTATTTATTCTACAATTACTGATGATAATGCTACATTGATATTATATGGTCAAAAAGGATTAGATTGTTGTATTACTGATTCACCCCCCCTCTCAGTAATCCAACAACACCAACACTATTGTGTTATTGATAAGCACTGAGGCTTTTTTGTTAGTAAAAAAAACACCAGTGCTTTCTATTTTTAATGCACCAGTGCATATTATTTATACAACATCAGTGCCTTCTTATTAATAATGCACCGTTGCGTTCTAAGTAGAAAGCCACAGTGCTTGATTATTATTAAATCCCTTGTGCATTTTACTGTTAAATCCCCAGTGCTTATAAGAAAAATGCCTCTATGCATAAATATTTTACTTCCCCGGTGCTTGCATATTTTAATGCCCTGGTGCTTGCATATTTTACTGGCACGGTGCTTGACGTTAAGTTTACAACACTGGTGATATAGGTCTATGTATGCACTGATACTTGTTCCTTATACAAACACACCGATTTGTAAACATCCACTAACACCTCTGAACACACAATTTTTTTAGTTATAATCAACTTCCATTATAGTATCTGTAAAAACATCCGCTATCGAAAACATATGTTGTAGCAGAGGTTTTTTTGACAAAATTTTCCAATTTTGTAACAGTAGAAACCTTCGCTAAAAGGTCTTTTCTTTGTAGTTCCCACTTTTTTGACCAAGTAGATGGTTGATATGCATCTTTAATGCACTTAGATGAGATAGGTGAATTTGCATTTATTAGGTAGGTGAAGGATGGAGTGTTCTAGAGAATATCTAGTCTCATGTGTTTGGAATTTAGTTTTTCATTTGAATATGGACAAGAGTTGAACAACTCCATTGCATTGTGTGTGTATGCTCTATTTTCCCAATACTTACCTTTGTTTGAAATTGAACATGGTATCATAGAAAGACTAATACTCTTCGAAGATAGGAGAGCAATTTGTAGGTTGTTGGAGATAATTTTCGATCTTGGTTGAGCCACAACAGGAAGAGGAGCCTTTTAAAGGTCATTCTGGTGCAAACATTTGAGGAAAAAACCTTCAAAAATTTGGGTTTTTGAAGGCAGTCACCCCTTTCTAGTGTACATAGAGTGACCAAGAAGTCTTATTTAAGAAACAAAAGGTCGATATTTGCATAAAAAATGGGGAGCTGATTGTCAGTAGGAGATTCATGGAGTCTAGCAACAGTCCAACACTGTCACGAGGTCTGATTTTAATGGGTAATAATTATGATGTATGGTCTATAAAAATGAAAAAAAATTCTCCGTTCGAACGATTATTGGGAAGCAGTAGTTAATGGGTTCAAGGAACTAGATCCGAATATCTACAAGGAATGACAAATGCACAAAGAAATGCCCTCAGAGAACTGAGGAAGACAAACAACAAAGTCCTATGGCTCATTCAACAAGGGTTAGAGGAATACATTTTCCCCAAAGTCGCAGAAGTAGATCATGCCAAACATGCACAAGATACTCTCAAAATATCATATCAGGGCACAAATAAAGCTAAAAATACAAAGTTGCAGACACTCAGGAAGAGTTTTGAGACTTTTCAGATGAAATATTCAGATTCTATGGATCATTTCATTACCCATGTCACAAACATTGTGAATCAGCTACGCACGCATGGAGAAGACATTCAAGAACAAAAGGTCATTGTGAAGGTACTTTGAAGCCTTCCTGATAAGTTTAATATGGTCATGGTCGCCATATAAGATTCAAAATACCTATCAACACTAACAGTTGAAGAACTCATGGGATATCTGTTAACTCATGAGAACAGGTTCAATGGAAATACTAAATATTTGGAGAACACATTTTAGTCTCAGGCCTCCATAAGTAGAGATAGAGGTTGAGGGAATAGAAGTAGAGGCAAATGAGGCATATGATTCTCTCAAACAAGAGATAGGTCAACTTCAGAACACTCTGAACAAAGTGAACAATCGGAACAACCACAAATATACTCTCAAAACCAAAGGGGGAGAGGCATAAATTTTAATCAGTCAAGATGGATTGACAAATCAAGGATCCAATGTTATTATTGCAATAAATTTGGTCATTACGCAAGTGAATGCAAAAAGAATCAAGAAGATATGAATAGAGGCAGAACAAATGTTACGAATATTGAAGAAGGAACATTTGAGTCAATGTTCTTCTCATGCCAAATCACAAAATAAGCAAGCAATAGTCATGATCTCTGGTTTTTGGGTAGTGGTTACATAAATCATATGATAGGTAACAAAGATTTTTTTTCTAGCTTAGATAGCTCTATCACATTTGAAATTAAATTGGGAGATGATTATCACAAGAAAGTTTTAGGAAATGGTGTAATTTCTGTATTGACCAAGCAAGATGAAAAGAAGGATATTCATGATGTTTATTATGTACCTGGTCTTAGAAATAATATGATGAGTGTAGGCCAGATGAATGAACATGGTTATAAAGTCATTTTTCAAGGTTCCAAGTGTACAATATTGGACAAACCACCCAGTAAGAAAATCATAGCTACAATACAAATGACCAAAAATATAATGTTTCCTTTGATATTGAGAAATGTAAATTTGTCACAGTCATATGACCAAAATGTAACAAGCTCAGATGAGACTTGGTTGTGGTATCTTAGATATGGTCATTTACCATTTAGTAGTCTCATTATTTTACAAAATAAGTCTATGGTCAAGGGTTTTCCCATTATAAATGAAAATAAAAACTCCTGTGAGAGTTGTATTTTGGCCAAACACCAAAGCGATAGTTTTTCTGATGCTTCCTACAGAGTAAAAAAACACCTCGAGAAGAGTTGAGCTAGTGCATACAGAATTTTGTGGTGCAATGAAAACTCAATCAATAGGAGGAAGCTTTTATTTTCTAACATTTATTGATGATTTTAGAAGGAATTCTTGGGTTTATTTTCTGAATCACAAATCAAAAACATTTGAAAATTTTAGAGAATTTAAATCTTTGACAGAGAAACATAGTGGGAAGTACATCAAAGTACTCCAATCAGATTGAGGAGGTGAGTATGATTCGAAAGAATTTACCACATATTGTAGGCAACATGGATGATGGGATCAAGAGACAATTTACAACAAGATACACTCCACAACATAATGGAGTAGTTGAAAGGAAGAATCATATAATAATGAATATGGCCAGAAGTATGTTGAAGGCCAAACATTTGTCAAATGAATACTTGGGTGAAGCAGTGGCATGCTCAGTTTATATTTTAAATTTGTCACCAACCAACAGTATGAAAAATCAAGTCCCTCAATAAGCCTGGAGTGGTATGAAATCTATCATTTCTCATTTTAAAGTTTTTGGATGTGTGGATTATGCTCATGTTCCTTAAGAGACGATGAGAAAACTTGATGATAGAAGTGAAAAATGTATATTTATTGGATATAGTAAACAATCTAAAGAATATAGGTTGTAAAATCCTATTACCAAGAAATTGATAGTAAGTAGATATATGAAATTCCAAGAAGATAAATCTTGGGATAACCAAACAAGTGAAATGATTGTAGATCAAATTCCTTTTGTACAGGAAGATAAGAAAGTGGAAGCTATAGGACATCAATCTTCTCCACCAAGACTTCCAATATTGCAACTACAAGGCCAAGGAGAAAAAACAAAGCATATTTCATCATCTTCTTCTAGTAATGATTCATATCCCACTATAACAAATTTAAGGAACCAAAAAACAAGAATCTTGAGAGAAATTTATGAGCAGAATGATGACATGGATCAACAAGCACACTTTTCTTTGTTATCTTGTCAACCAATATATTTTGAAGAAGTAGTCAAAGAATAAAAATGGGTTGATGTAATGAACGAAGAAATTGAAGCAATCGAAAGAAACAACACATGGGATCTTGTAGATATTCCTACAGGTAAAACCAAAATTAGAGTTAAATGGGTTTATAAGACAAAATTCAATGAGAAAGTAAAAGCAAAGAACCATAAGGAAAGACCTGTAGCATAGGGGTTTTCTCAACAACCTGGTATTGATTATGGAGAAACATTTTCTCCAGTAGCACATTTGGATACTATCATACAATTTTTGCACTTGCATCCTAAAAACAATGGTCAGTCTATCAAATAGAAGTTAAATCAACCTTTCTAAATGGAATTTTAGAGGAAGATTTTTATGTGGATCAACCACCAGGATTTTATATCAAAGGTAAAGAGTACAAAGTGTACATGTTAAAGAAATAACTGTACTATTTGAAGCAAGATCCAAGAGATTGGTATAGTCACATTCATTCCTATTTTCTCAATAATGGGTTCAATAGGAGCAATAATCAACCCACACTTTACACTAAAAGAGATTAGAAAGGTAATATTTGATAGTTTGTATATATGTTGATGACATGATTTATACATGAAATTTGATGTTGAATGATTTCAAAGTAGCCATGCAAAGTGAATTTGAAATGAATGATCTTGGTCTTATGAAATATTTTATGGGAATTGAAGTTGAGCAATATGAAAAAGGAATTTTTATTTCTGAGAAAAAATATGCCATAGATATTTTGAAAAGGTTCAAAATGAACAAATGCAAGCCAACAGATACACCAATTGCAACCAATACAAAACTAAGTAAACAAGATGAAGGAACATAAATTGATTATACTATGTATAAGAGGTTTGTAGGAACCCTCACGTACCTTACAATTATTTGACTAGATATTGTGTATGGAGTGAGCTTAATTTCCATATTTATGTAAAATCCTAAAATCTCTTATTGGAAAGTTGGGAAAAAAATTGAGGTATATTGCAGTTACAACAGATTATGGAATTTGGTATTCCAATTCAAAATATGATTCACTTGTTGGATATACAAATAGTGATTTTGCAGGTAGTGTTGATGATAGGAAAAGTACTTATGGGTACCCATTTCTGTTGGGTACAGGTTTTGTTTCATGGGCTTCTAAGAAACAATCCATCATCACAATTTCTTCAGCAGAAGCAACATATGTGGTAGGAACTTCAGTATCATGTCACCCAGTTTGATTGAGAAGGATCCTTAGTGATATTTCACATGAAGAGAAGGATCCAACTCCTATATTTTGTGACAACAGTTCAACAATTGTATTATCTAAGAATCATGTGTTTCACCGCAAGAGTAAGCACATTGAAACTCACTATCATTTCATCCACGAGATTTTCAATGATGGTATAATTTTACTATAGTTTTGTGGTTCAAAATAACAATTAGTAGATATCTTCACCAAACCACTGGGAAGAAAAACTTTTGAATTTCAGAGACAACACTTGGGCATTGTTTGTGCTGATTTTTGTAATGGTCAAAATTAAGGGGGAGTGTTGAATGGAGTAATTTCTCCCACTTGTTTGACCAAGTAGATGGATGATAGGCATCTTAAATGCACTTATATGAGATAGGTGATTTTTCAATTATTAGGTAGGTGAAGGATGGAGCGTTCTAGAGAAATATCTAGTCTGATGTATTTGGAATTTAGTTTTTAATGTGAATATGGAGAAGAGATGAACAACTCCATTGCATTGTGTGTGTATGATCTGTTTTCCCAATGCTTTCCTCTACTTGAAATTGAACAATAATTTCAAAGAGGAGTGACTAACAAGGGAAATAATAATTACAATGACATTCACAATAATTTTTTATAATTTATACTCATGGGATTTATTACTATAACCTTGTTAGAGTTTGAAAATACATTTTGGTATTCATAATCAATTATCATTGAATTTTTATTTTCTCAAACTATTATTTAATTTACTAATCAAACACTTACTAAATAGGCAGAAAAAGAATGAAAACCTGGTTGGATGTGTTATTTCGTGGATGGACAAGGCGTTAGGGTTTGGGTGAAAGATTTGCATGTTTGGTCATCCAGAGAGATAAATTCACCTCCCTTTACATTTCCAGTACACCTCTTTCTAACTCGAGGGACACGTGAATCAATTTTTCATAGCCAGGTGAGCTATTTCCAACCCACTAGAGATTCCAATTTATATGCATATAAGTCACTTTCTAAGATATATAATTTCTTAGCCATTTTACACGAGCTAAGGATCAAAATCCTTGGGCCTATCATTTTCATTTCCTGCCTGTTCTCTCCTTGATGTTATCTAAGTAGTTGTTCTCTGCATAATTATTATTTATATAACTACAAATAGTAATTACATTGTAAGCTTACAACCATAGCTAGTGAACATCTATTGATGGCCATGATTTTTAATATATTTATACAGCTCTAAGCCTTTGTTCCTAGTCACCATTTTACTAATAAAATATATTTTTCAGATTATATGTCTCTGGATTTGTCCCTTATTTATTGAATGTGCTAATAGATTATAGTAGATACTTTTGGGTACATTATAGACAATTTCATTAAAGACATATAGAAGATGCTCATTTAGGTAAAGTGAAGTAGAATGGAGTGAAAGTGACTTATGCAACTCTTAAAGGTCAAAGCATGCACATTTAGACAACATAAAACAATATCAAGCATAAAAAAATATCACAGAAAAACCTATAGCACACAAGTGGAATGAAATAACATGAGAATAGTTAGAAAGCATAAAACAATATCACAAAAAAACCAATAGCACATAAGCTGAATGAAATGACATGAGAATGGTTGCACTCATGGTTGCAACAATCATACATTATTAATCCTTTCCAATATCCATAAGAAATAAGGAAATTATATTAAATTCCACCAATGACAAAAATAGGTCAATGGGAGTGTAAAAACACAACTAGCTTAAAATTTTCCAGTAAGAGAACCAAGAAAAATAAAATAGAAGACTTATGTTCTTTGATATGCTACCTTGTGCAACCTTAATGGCGTATTTACTTCCTAGCTATGGCTTCATTTTTATTTGATGATTGGATTGATTATTTCTTTATTATTTTTATGGTTGGTTGTACGTCCCTTATTTTTTAATAAAATGCATGCAATCCTTAGTTTTCATATCAAAAGAGTACAATCCAAATGAAATCAAATGGAAAGCGACCATATAAAAAACATTGTAATTATCACAGTTGGTTGGAACATTTTCCTCCCATGTATAATGAACACACAATAACTCAAAAGAATAAAAGTTTGTTACATACAAAATTGTCAATGAGTTCAGAGCAGAAATGGATAATTCAATTTGCCAAGGAACCACAATTTGTGAAAATGAAAGAAATAAACAAAATCATGCATATGTTGAGAATCTTGCTTAGGTTTATATATCATATACCTATAGATTTAGTAAACCTTCCAAACTTCAATCAGACCAATTAAGCAATCATGCTTTATAGGCAGTTTAAATGTAGCTCTAGTTTCTAAAAGCAAACATGAAAAGTCCAAATTGAAATTTGAATATCATCAACTACAAGAATCAGAATCAATACGGGTGTGTGGCTCTAGTAAAAAAAATGGTTTTGAATTCCAACACCCTGATAAGACATAAACATTTTCAAATATAACTAAACTCTAAAGTCAATGCACCAAGCCCAATACTTTATATTCTTCACCACATATATTAGTAACTATATTTGGGTTCCATTGTGTTAAGGGCATCATAATACATAATATTGAACTCTTTCCATTAATGACCTCAAAGGTGGAAATAAATCAATCTGGGGTGAAATTCATCTGGATTATCAGTAACAAATATAAAAATAAATCATATTCCAGGAGTCAAATTCCAGTGAACCAACAAACCTCAAGTTGTTTGTGTCTCACATTTGTTCTTCTATCAATGTTAGTAATATTATTTATGATTGTGAAAATTTTTCATGAAATTTTTTGTTTGTTTA
This sequence comes from Picea engelmannii, assembly GCA_009831015.1. Lineage (NCBI taxonomy): Eukaryota > Viridiplantae > Streptophyta > Pinopsida > Pinales > Pinaceae > Picea > Picea engelmannii. Next base: position 8,332 of record ML777292.1, on the reverse strand, counting down.
TAATGGAGATGATGATGCAAACTAATTTTGGTTTACACTACTGCCATCGACTGAAATATCAAGTCTATTGATCAGTCTACGACCTTGATTTGATGTATGGTGCTTTACTAGGTCTAGTGCATACTTCTTGGAAGAAGCATATTCTTCTGTTGGTCATAGTGAATCTTGGTTCATTGTTTGTGCCACCTATATTGTCTCTACTATATTAGATAATGATCTCTTATGGATCCACCCTTTATGATTGTAAAAGGAAAACAAACATCCAATCACTCCAAGAAAACAATATTAAACCCTAAGTTGTGTTGACTGGGGTTGGTTGTTGTGGAGAGGATAAGTTGTAGGCATGAAAAAGTTAATTTTATAGTACAAATATTGTTTTATGGACCAAATGTTTTACGTGATGATCATGTTTTCACTAATTTGTTTGTGTGTCATCTAACAAAAATTGATGATCTCAGTGTATAAAGTGCATAAACTATCAAAAGGATTCTATGGTTTAAATTGCTATCTATATTTGAGTAGCATTAGTTCAAATATTAGCTCTAGCTTGCTGGTTCATTGTAGAATTTTTTTATATTTCCTTCCAGTAAACCATCCCCATTCAAAACAAAATATGGTTAACTGGATGAGTTGTCATATTTATTTTAACAATTGTACTATAATGAAACTTTGTATTGAGGTAATATCTAGTGCACAGAGTTTCCCAACCTCTGACTAAGCCTTAATGTTGCCTCATCAACCAATGAAATCTCCCTTTTAAAAAAAAATGTCTATGCCATGAGGTTGAATGAAGGGAGAAACCCTCATCCAAATACAATTCCGTGCATTCAACTTTAATTCATAAGCCTAAATCACCATTTTATTTCTAATGTCAAAATATCTATCAAGATCCTCATTTTCTCTAGGGTTTATAAAGTCAAGTAGGAGAGAACAACAATTCACAAAAACATCAAGGATAAAAGGAAATTGCAATGAAATCCCACTTCGTAATATTAGTTAAGGTGAGGAAGGAAAATATGATATCGGATAAGGGGATTACAAATACATAGACCAGGACCATCTTCACATTTATCATAACTGTTGAGACATAAGTCTGCACCCCTGCCCCACCTCTCTCATTTTCTGTACCTTCCTAGAAATATTTCCTCTTAAGGTTGGTCAAGTTAGTTTCCCATTTGTTCAATGACTTGGTTTTCCTTTTTTGTCTTGATTGACTAATTATTTGCGCAAAGTTGTTTTGTTTTTCTTGAAGGATAAACAAATATCGTGATTTGGTTCGAATTACTTGTCATCTCATAAGCCATTAATTGAGCTCACAATAGGTCGATCAAGTATTTTGTATTTAGAGGGAAAAACCATGAACAAAAAACACAACATTCAAAAGCAGTCAGTTTCAGACTTAGATGGTGGGAACATACAAGTTAAAATTGCAATGATGGAGCTCCAACAAGCCACTTAGATCAACGGTTTTCGTGCATTCGGGGTTTTCAACATCGCATGAGGTTTAAAGAAAAGAACAGATCTCCAAATTTTTGGAGCCCCGAAGTGTTGAAGTGTCGAAGTTTTAGAGATTCGAAGTGCCGGAGTGGGCCCTCATTGCCACATTACTCCAGGAGTTCGTTCATCCGAGAGATTTGGGTCCAGAGCAAGCAAATTTGATTTTGTTGATGAATCATGATAGTTATTTACCTTGCATGTGATATGTATTGAAAGGATTATCATTTCATGAGGTTATGTTATATATGGTTCCAAATTTCATGTTGATGCAATGATATATTGTTGTATATTTGATAAATATATGTGGAGGCTATATTTCTAATGACAATATCTCTTGATGTGATGAAATCACATAATTTCATGAAAATATTTATGCTAAGATGTTTCATGATGACATGCGAGAGAATGTGGTGATAAAAAATGATGTTGTATTCTCATGATGACATGCAAGAGTTAGAATGCAAATTATTTTTTTGACATGTTGATATTATAACTAAAGCATTGATTGGATTTTTTGAGGTGGTGATTTCCAGGTTTTCCACAAGTGGGCCGAAAGGGCCTATTTATTTGATGATATCACGGGAGCCCATATCCATGAATGATAATATTAGAAATAACATGTTATGGGTTGGGGAAAACTCAATATACTACTTATTCTAGTAATTTGTATCCCTTGTATTAGATTTGTAATGTTGAAGTCCCAAAGAATGGCTAGAGTGTTTCTCGCTAGTGGTGTTGTGGGATTGGACTTCGATTTATGGGGTTGTACCGAGTTTTTGTGGAGGAAGTTTAGGATAGGATTTTGATATGCCTAGTGTACATGAGTACTAATCCCTATGCCTGATAGAGAGTACTCATGCTTCCCCAGTGTTGTGATGTGGGATTTCGATGCCTACTGTAGTCACTTAGGTGGCTTATATTAGTCAAACAAAGGATTTTGTTGAAGATACTTGAGATAACATAGGGTATTGTGGAGGATATGGTGAGCTATTTAAATACATATAAGTAACATAATCAAAACAAATTCGGGCTGAATTTCCTTGAAGGAAGGGTGTATGTCATGCTCCATATTATTATTATTTTATAATTAAATAATAATAATAATAATGATAATAATAATAATAATAGTAATAATAGTAATAGTAGTAGTAGTAGTAATAATAATAATAATAATAGTCTTAAAATGTTCATAATAAGTACTTATATGAATAAATAATAATAAATAAGTATATAATAATTATCATAAATGGGTCATCATAAGTACTTATTATGTATATTTGAGTGATTAAAGAAAATGGTAAAATAAGTAACGATAATTATGGAGAAACCCTAAAAATACAATAAAGAATTAAATAAAGGATCCTAGGGGATCCTATCTTTCACCATGGATGGACTCTATATCAAGAGGGAAAAGAAGGAGAAAATGACATCTCTCTCCTAGGATGAGAATAAGGCTAAATAATTGTTGGATGGGTAGTTGATTGAGGGCTTGGGTAACTATTTCAAGGTCCATGGTTTATATTCTAACTAATGTGAGGTTGATATTATAACTAATTCTAGCGACATCCATGATCACTCCATTCCTATAGTGTCGAGTATTCTTCCTCCCAATGTTATCCCTTATCATCATCCCTTTGCCCAGAAGAATGAAAATAATAAAATTGTTCAAGAATTGCTCGAAGCATGTGTTATTTGTCCTAGTACTAGTCCCTATTCTTCTTCTGTATTCATGGTATTAAAAAATGAAGGCCCTTGGAACACGTGCCCTAATTTTTCATGCCCTCAACAAAATCACCATCAAAGATAAATTTTCCATTCCTATCATTGATGAACTTTTGGATGAATTAAGTGGTGTTCAATACTTTACAAAACTTAATCTTTATTCTAGCTACCACCAAATACATATGAAAGAGGAAGACATTTCCAAGAATGCATTTAGAACTCATAAGGGTCACTATGAGTTCTTGTTCATGTGCTTTGTCCGGTGTAATGCACCCTGCAATTTTCAAAGTCTCATGAATCATGTATTTCATCCATTTCTTCATCGTTTTTTCTTATTTTTCTTTGATGATATTATGATATTCTCATCTATAGTAAAACTTTGAAATCTCGTCTCACCCATGTGGGTAAATTTCTACATCTACTATCTCAACACAATTTTTTTCTCAAATAGTCTAAATGTTCTTTTGTAGTGGATTGGATTCAAGCCATTTAGTAGGAATGGTTGCAAGACCCCAAAATTTCTCTCTTGATCCAACAATTGCAACAATATTCTCAAGCTTCTCTAGGGTACTATTGGGACAATGAAGAGATTCACTATAAAGGATGCTTGTATTTAAGAAAACAATTGAAACTGAAATCCACTGTGATTTTTGAGCTTCATTCTTCACCCACAATTGAGCATTCAATATTTACCAAAATATATGAATGGGTTAAACGTTCATTTTTCTGGGAAGGTATGAAACATGACATCTACACCTTTGTGGTTGAATTTGATACCTATTAATGCAATAAAGTATAAACTATCAAAGCTCCAGGAACACTCCAACCTCTCTCGATTCCACCTACTATTCATATGAATATTTCTTTGGATTTCATTGTTGGCTTACCTAAATCAGGTAATAAGACATACATCATGGTGGTAATAGATCATATTTCTGAATATGACCATTTATGTGCTCTTTAACATCCATTCACCACATCCATAGTGGCTCAAATTTTTATGGATAATATCTTCAAAATCCATGGCATGATGCATTCTATTTTCTCTGACCATGATCCAACTTTGACCAACAATTTTTGGCAAGAATTGTTTAGTCTCCAAGGAACCCAATTGCATCTCAACATCGCCTATCATCCATAGAATGATGGAAAAACTGAATCTGTCCACAAGTGTTTGGAAATATATTTGCGGTTTTTTACATCCTATTGAAAAACTCAGTGGGATTAGTGGTTACCCGTTGCTGAATGGTGGTACAACACATATTACCATATTGCCACTCACATGACTCCCTTTGAAGCGATCTAGGGAAAAGACCACCATTAGTTCTCTCCTACCTACCAGGTGTCTCCAAGGTTTAAGAGGTTTATATAAGTCTTAGAGTGTTCATTTCCATTATTCATACCCTCAAAGAAAATTTGTTCATGGCTCATAATCTCATGAACCAACAATCAAATCAAGGTCATTCAAAATGTCAATTTGCTAGAGGGGATTGAGTGTTTCTTCATCTACAAACTTATATACAAATTTCCCTAAAAAATGAACACTATCAAAAACTTACCCCCAAATTTTATGGTCCTTATACAATTCTCAATCGTGTAGGGCCCATGGCCTACCAATTAGCTCTTCCCAGACACTCTAAGATCCATCCTATTTTTCATGTCTCATGCCTAAATAAAGTGGTTGGAACTAAATGGAAAAATCAAAATAGTCTCATTGAGTTGGATGAACAAGGATCCATTTGGTTGCAACCAAAAACAATCTTAGACCAGTGAGAGCATCATCTCCGTCAATACACCATCAAGGAAGTCTTTGTTCAGTGGAAGGATACACCTCCAAAATATGCCACCTAGGAGCCAACTACCATTATACAACAATTTCCCCATCTCAAGCCTTGAGAACATGGTTGTTTTTCCAGGGGGAGTGCATGTTAGGTACCTAACCTCCCTAACCCCTTGCATAGGTAGAATAATATTTTTTCTATGTAATAAAAGTAGACAATATTAAACAAGGCCTATATAATATTGTGGACAAGTCTAATGTAAGAATACTTAATAGAATATTCCGCTTCTAGAAAGATCTTCCTATATAATGTTCTTTAGAAGATATAATTAGTATAAACATAAGTAGAAGGCATGGGAAAGTCTTCTCTTGAGGATTATTGTAATAGATGTTTTCTATGCTAGAGGTTTTCCCCTTGAAGAGGAAAGTGAACTTGGATTTCTATCAATAAAGGTATCATTGTTGGTGTTATTGTTGTCCATATTTTGTTGTTCTGCTAGCATTTTTTATAATATTTATGTTTCTTCTTTACATAATGCATATGGTACCTTACATTAATTATAGGAAAACCTTCTTTCTCTTTACTAGTTAAACTAGAATATATTATAATAGTACAACAACCATGAACAATACAAATTAATTCCAATTTATTCATTTCTAAGGGAGGTGTCATGTTTTGTGTTCCCCAATTTTCTTCCTCAATTAACTGACTATCATTCATGTCTTTATCCATCAGAAAATATGGGCATAAAATTTTATCCAAGATGCGTTCATATTCATTGTTATTAGTTAAAGATAAGAGAAAATAACATGAATTTTCAGAACAAGATGTTCAAAAATGGACTTGGCGAGACAATCAACATGATGGTATATGAAAATAAACCCATTATGTTATTCTTGAATATATTAAGATAAACTAAAATAAGAGTGCTCCAAACCAAGATCATGAACACATAGGTTATACTCAACCTAATCCATTCCCTAGGTAGGTTTTATATTTCCAAGAACATGACATCTTTCTTCATATTTCTCGGTAGTTTATTCTTCCATCTCCCTCAATGGAAAAGATAAAATAGGATAATAAGAACCTGAAATAACCTTTGGATTAACCTGAATTGTCTCATTATCAACAACAAATCCTTCCTCTATGTCAACTATATAAATTTCTGAGCTCAAGTTTACTACACAAGAGGTTTATTTTTCATCACCAGGAAAGAACGAGGGAATGGAATGGTGGGAGGATACATTTAATTCTTCCAAAATAACATTCTCTCTCTGATCTGTATCCCCCATAGTGAAGAAATATTCAAACAAATCATTAGTATCCTCAACATCTTCATGCGAATCCAAATTAGCATGTAAACTAGCATCAAGGCATGATTCTGATTCTTCACTCACTAGCTGATATTTTTCATTAGAAAGATAAATTAAATGTAGAATCCATTCACTAACAAAAGGGATATCATCCAAATTAAATCTATAACAAAGATGCATAAACCTCAAAGAAAATTCTTCTAAAGATTCATTTTTTTCTTTCCTAAGCCCTAGAATTTCTTTACACAACTCATCATAATCATAATTCTCAAAAGCATGAAAACATTATTCCCATGTGTGAATAGAGGTGGTTGGAAAAGTCTCACACTAGATTTTAACTCGTCCTTCAAAAGTAAGAGTAAAAAACCTGCATATGACACCTTCATGATTAATTTTATGAGAAAAATAATTCAAAGTGAATCGAATGGCATGTGTATATGTAGATGTCTCTCCCTCACCATCAAATTTAATGTTTGACAAGAGATTAATTATATTTCTAGGAGTGCTACAAGATACATAACTAGAAATACATTTCCATACACAAGAGAGAATCCACACAATCAGCTTGTCACCTGGCCCTCCTTCTAGCACCATTTTTTTGATGTAGGAAAAATTCCCCATGCCAACATGAGGGAGGATGGACTCAATGGAAACCCAAATTAGACCTGCTTAATTTTTCATGGAAATATCCATTGATAAGTGGGCTTGATTGCTACTAACTAAATGGATTTCTCTCTAAAAAGAATTACTCATTTAATCTAATCTAAATCCTAAATGTTGTATTACTGAGAGGGGGGGTGAATCAATAATGATCAATTTATACCACTTATTAATCCTTTTAAACCACAATGTATATTCCTTTAAATTATTCAACAATGTTCATTAGTTCATCATTAATATGTTATTTCATCATAAAACATTAACATCTATCAATGCATAATAAAAAATAATAGACACATCCACACAATGCATAATAAACAATAATAGACACATCCACACAATGCACAATACACTAGTATTTTATATGGAAACCCAATGCGGGAGAAAATCACTGGACACTTTTCTTATATGTTTTTAAGAATTACATTCAAGGAAGCACCAACTTCCATTTCTCCATATCCAACTGGAAGGATGCTCCAACCCCCTATTTTCTTAGGCTACAACCTATAAGGGAAGCTCCAACTCCCCAATTCTCTGGCTACAACCAAAAGGAGGCTACAACCCCCTATGTTCTCCAACTACAACTGGAAGGTGGCTACAACCACCTAGTTCTCAATCTCCAACCTAAAGGAAGCTCCAAATCCTTGATTCTACGAAACAAACCGAAAGGAGGCTACAACCCCCTTTTCTTACCCTGTCCAACCGCCCTGGAATATAAATGCCAAATGTAGACAACCTATCACTGAATCAAACAATGCCACTGTCAACCTACCACTGTAAACCTGTATAACAACCTGTACCAATACAACTACACAAAATAACCTATAACAACCTGTAACAACCTGTACCAACATTTTGTACCAACACAAGTGCATCAACTATGCACAACACAACCTATCACAACAACCTGTCACATCAACCTGTCTCATCAATATCATCAACCAATCATATCCATTCACCAAGATCAATCACCCAACTTCCTTCTTTTAGGGCTAACCCACTTCTAGCAACTTGTCCACTTATAAACAATTTATTCACAAATAGTAAACCCTCCACTTCTAGTTGCAACTAACTTTATTATTTAATTAATTTCTTTTGCAACAGCCTGAGTAGGCCTAATGGTTAAGAACATGTGTTTCATCTTAAGAGGTCATAAGTTCAAATCAAGAGGGGGGTAGGGTTGTTGATACTGAGAGGTGGGTGAATCAGTATCAAATACAATTTAAAAACCTTTTTCAACTTATACTTAAACCATTCAATTATATCCAATGAGCAATGAACAATAGTATAAAAGTTACACCAATACACCACAATACACCATGCACAATATATGAGAAATAATCAATAGTTTTTGTTCAA
>ML777291.1:1766265-1796531 GCA_009831015.1 Picea engelmannii | reverse complement strand
TTAGGTAAAAGTGTGTTTCTTTAGTATGCATTAGTATGCATTTGTAGTTAGGCAATCCGACGGTCATGATATGTTCCCGACATAGAGTGATCCGACGGTTCATACTCTCCTCGATCTTAACGGCCATTGATATGTGGCTTAACACCCGATTGGTCCATGATCTCTATTTAAAGAGCATGAAGGGTCATTTGTCGATGATCGATTGTGAGAAACTCTCTTGTAAAATATCTCTGTAATCTTTTTCTTTGCATTAATAAACTGCTCCAAGTGGCCGCGTTGGTTGGGGCCGTGGATGTTTCCCCGTAGGGGTTTTACCACGTGAAAACATCGATGTGTTGATCTTTGATCTGGTTATGTGAGTGGTTACTGAAGGTGTTCGTCCTCTGTTGGAATACCTGTGTTGTTGAACATTCACCTGGCGTAACCTATGAATTTGTTTACGTTGGGAGTGTGAAATTCGTTTGTTTTTTTTCTACATTGGGCGCATGTGAATTTTCCCTAAATTGCTCAGCATGTATACACTTACTTTCTCCATGTTTTTATTTACCCATATACTCAGCGCTTGTGGGAACCTCCTGGTGTGGATTACCCTTGATTCCCTATTTTTTTCTTAAGATAAGGATGGCATGCGTTATGCAAATTCACCCAGCGAATTGGTATTCTTAAACTTTGTGTTTTCCTCCCTCAAATATCCAAACAAATTTCTCTTCTTTTCTCTGTGTTTTTCCCTTATTACCAATGTGTTTTCCTCCCTTAACTGTCCCAACGAATTTATCTCCTTTTCTTTGCATTTTTTCCTTATTACCAATGTGTTTTCCTCCCATAAACGTCCCCGCAAATTTCTCTCCTTTGCTCTGCATTTTTCCCTTATTGCCAATGTGTTTTCCTCCCTTAAATGTCCCAGTGAATTTATCTCTTTTGCTCTACGATTTTTCCCTTACTATCAGTGAAAAATTCCCACATTGTCTCTGTGAATATTCTCTTTGTTTATCTCAGCGCCTTTAACTCAAATTCCCAACGATGTAGTGATCAATGCCCATCAATTTTCGCGAGCAATGCCCAACGATTTTTGTGTTCAAATGACATGTGTGTTTGGGGTAAACCTCCCTTTGTTTCTTGGAGCAACTCTGCATTTAATGAACATCCACCTCTACGTTTGGTGTGCTAGTATTACCGTTTGTGTGTGGAGGAGTCCCATGTGAAATTCTTCCTTTGCATTTTTTTTTAGGTTTACCTCTCTTGTGTATTGATTTATAAAATATGGTTTTTGTGGAACCTCAATTAAAGAAGAACTGGAGCATGTGATTGTTGGTAGTGTTCCTTTTCCATTAACCTTATTTGGATACTTAATGGGCCTAGAGTTCCTTTACTTGTTTAACTAAGTTGGACCATCCCTCAACTTAAATGGGATATTATTTTAGTCTAGAGTTTCTTTTCTTTTTAAGAGATCTGGGTCCTTCCTTTAAACCTGAGTTGGATTTTACTTAGCCTAGCATTATTTTTATGGTTAGGTTGATCGTGGCCTTCTCTCCTCCCCCTAACTGATAGGTAGTTGATTTGAATTCTCTTGATAATGTGAATAGGGATAAAATTAAGTTTGACATAAAAATATTTATGGGTCTTTAATGGCTTGCATTGAGTCCTCATGGAACTTCCCTACTGGAACTGATAGTAGTAATGATTGTTATGTTCACTTAGAGAAGATTTTAGCTTTTCCTATGGTCCCTAAATGGAAGTAAAAATTTGTATCAAAACCTTATGGTTGCTTAAGGAAGAATGGACTTGTCGTAGGACTCTTAAAAAAATACAAAAAATTTAACTTGATTCCTATGTTTTTATTATGTATTCTTATAAGAGTCCATAGGAAGGGATGGTATAGATGAGCTATATACTTTGTTGGGGAAAACAATTGACTGGAAATTTATTGTTGTCAAATTCACTTGTGCAAGTAGTTATTAGTACTTGTATGTTATACAATTATACATCTAAGGAATCATGTTCATGCTCTTGGGGATTCTCTTTACCTTATGTATAGTTGATTTATCAAGTCTTAAAGTGTGGTTTAGGTTGGAATTCTCCCTCAGTGGTGAATGCGTCCTTCTATTAATGTATGCAATTTGTAGTCAGACTATTGTTGAATGGTATCGTAGGTGGTATTGGCGTCATTTACTTGACGAATGATGTAGTAAATTTTACTCTTATGCCATTAACGAGTTGATGGATGATCGCTTATATGATTAGATTTCCTTGTGCAATGAATAGAATTAATGACTTCTCTTGCGCCATGATTAATGTTGATACACGATTGATTAAGTAATTATAATCTTTTGCGCCATGAGAAAAATTGATGATTACTCATGCGCCTTGTAATTAATGTAAAGTATGATAGATTATGTGATACATCTATTTAGTGCCATGGAATAAAAATGAATGAGTACTCTTGCGCTATCGATTATGTGGATGCATGTTTGTTTTAGAATTGGTTTACTCTTGCGTGATTAAATAAAGTTGACGTATGATTGATCAAATAATTGATTCTCTTGCACCATCCAAATATTGTTGATGTATTATTGATTTAACAACCATTACAATTGTGCCATTAAGTATTTGATGCATGATGGATTGATAACTAGATCACTAATTCCCCTTTTAATATCGTTGATGCATTGTTGATTTAGAACTAGAATAATTTTGCGCTAAAGTATTGTTGATATAAGATTGATATCTAGACTATAGTTATGAGTTGTGATTGATTAAGGGATTTAGACACCTCCTTGTTCCTCAGAACAGTTGCTTTCCCTGAGACCTTAAGTGGTCAAAACCAATCAGATGAATCTTGGGCTTGAGGTCCTAGCCATGCAGGATAGGTTGGGTGGGTAGTCATTTGGTGTTTAGTGTCTGGTTGATCTTAATTATATTTTTCTTTGAATGATTGCAAAGTGTTGTACTGTGTCATTGTTATTTATGTTTATGCATTGAACATGTGTCGTTGTTATTTCAGTTAATGCAATGCTTATGTACCATTCAGTTACAATGATGTGTGTTGTTGTTAGGTCGTAAAGATTATGAATTGTGTTGACGTTATTTTCCTTATGCACTTTAAAAAAAAAATCATCACACCTTCCACTATATTATACACTTGATTAATAACTTAGTGCTAATTAAAATTGTAACTTGTCCATGCAGTAAGCATGGTTAGAGGACATCCCAGAGGTTCACAACATGGTGCTAGGGGAGGAGGTGTGATCCCTCTAGTAGCAGTCGTGCCAGAGGCGTCTAACACCCAAGGAGAAGAAAAATTCATTGGCCAAGAGCAGATTGATGTGGGGAATGCAGTTGGGTTGATGAGGTAATTTCAGAGGATGTTAGAGGCCTTGATTAACCAACTAGATAGATATGAGGCTAGGGCTCTTGTACCACCTGAGGGTCCACAACGCACCCTAGAAGGTACTGGTAGCATTCACAGAGGACTCGAGAAGGTCAAGTTTTTTGAGTTCTTGGGTGCCATTGATGGCGCAGTCGTCAAGGCATGGTTGGAAAACATGGTGATGTGCTTTTCACTTCAGCTGAAGGGGAGAACTCTTCTATGGTGGAAGACACTCCTGCCACAATCGAACATGGTCGTCGAAGATGTGTCATGGGAACTGTTCGAGGAGTGGTTCTGGGAAAGGTATTTTTCATATGAATTCATTGAGTGGCAGCTCAATGAGTTCAACACCTTACGGAAGGGAGGTCGTATGGTGCCCAAGTATGAGGCACGATTCATGGAGCTACTTAAGTATGCTCCACATCTGAACACTCAGAAGATCAAGGTCAACAACTTTTTGTTCGACCTTAACGTCAACATTCGTTTGAAAGTGAGGATCCTAATTCCTTAGGCGTTGCACGATCTTGTCCAGAAGGCCCTCATAACTGAGGAAGAACTGACAAGCAGGGGTCATGGAAGGACACCTGCAAGACCGACTGGATAAACGAAAACCAAGGCGCAACAGAAACAGTTTAGGGCTATCATCCAGATAGATCAAGATCTCAGGTTGGTAGACCAACAACCTCTACTTTGGGGCCAAGAGTACTGGACCGAAGACCGAGTGTTGGACATGTGGAGAGCCACATTACTAGAGATACTGTCCTGTGGAAAAGCTGGAGTGGTCGTGTCAATAGGAAAAACTACAGTTATATATTTGGGCAAGTCCCACATGATTCATGTCGCGGTGAACAACCTCCAGGCTGAGCACAAGTTCACTGTTCTCAAGACGTCATCATGATTGTCAATAAAACTTTTAGTATTTTGATAGATCCTGGTGCTACCAAGAGCTTTATTTATGGTGCAGCATTGAAGGGATTTAAGGTAAGGGCAGTCGAACAGGATAATTTTAGATACGTAAAAAGGATTTGTGTGCCAATTACAAGGTTGGAGGAAGGGTTATAGACTATCGCATTAATTTGGGATATTGTAACAAAGTCCGACCCATATGTCACAATCTTAGGATCGTACGACATCTTGATCAGTATGTACTGGTTGAAATCACATGATGTGATCCTCAACCATAAAACAAAATGATTGAGTGGACCGATGATGAGGGACACAGTAGGGTGATCGTAGGAAGAAACCAGGGAGTGTCCTTGAGGTTCATTCCTTCCCTACAACTGCAGAAGAGCATGCGCAAGGGATGTAAGTTATATGCAATCGTCGCACTAGATGATGAGGGAGAGGCGAAAAGGTTAGAAAACCTTCAGGTGGTATGCAAGTTTGTTGAAATGTTTCTAGAAGAGTTATCTAGTTGCCACCCGAAGAAGAATTGGATTTTATAATCGACCTGAAACCTGGAACCGAACCGATAGCAACAACGCCTTATCGGATTTCGACCCCTGAGTTACAGGAGTTGAAAATGAAATTGAAGGAGTTGTGAAACCTAGGACATGTACGTCCAAGTTTGTCACCTTGGGGTGCACCTATTATTTCCAAAAGAAGGAAGGATGGGTCGTGGAGACTCTATATTGGCTATCATCAATTGAACAAGGAAACGATCAAGACTCAATATTTGTTGCCAAAAATAGACGATCGTTTGATCAAACGAAGGGTGTGAGGTGTTTTCAAGGATTGACTTGAGATCAGGTTATCACCAGTTACAAATTAAAGAGGAAGATATTCCTAAGATCGCATTCAAGACGAGGTTCAGACACTACAAGTTTACCATTTTTTCGTTTGGACTAAAAAACACCCAGGGTATGCATGAGCCTGAGGAATGGGGTATTCCGCGAATACTTGGACAAGTATGTTCAAGTATTCACTGATGACACATTAATATATACTCGGACGACAGAAGAACATGACGAACTTTTGCGCTTAGTATTATAGTGTTTATGGGAACTGTCGAATGTTATTATTATCAATTGAGGATTCATTATTTTGGGCATGTTATTTTAGGAGAAGGCATCATTGTGGATCTAGCAAAGGTAGAGGCTATTATGGAATGGTCTGTGCTAACGAACATACCAGAAGTACGTAGATTCATGGGTTTAGAAGGATATTATCGACGGTGTGTCGACAGTTTTTTGAAGATAGCAAATCCAATTACAGAATTGCAGAAGAAAAAATAGAAGTAGTATGGACAAATAAGTGCGTGGAAGAATTTCAAAGGCTCAATGGGTTGCTGACAAAAACTCCTATAAAAAAATTCCTGACATTGACAGGGATTGCTTGGTATGCACAGATGTGTCCAAGGAAGTTTTAGGTAGAGCATTAACACAAGATAGTCAAGTGATTGCCTACATCTCAAGGAAACTAAGAAGGAATGAGGAGAACTACACAATGCATGAATGGGATTTATTGGCCATTATGTAGGCCTGGAGAATGTAGAGACACTATTTGTTTAGACAAAAATTCACACAAAAAGGGGATCACTGTGGAATGCAACACATGTTGCGTAGAATCACTTGAACATGTGGCAAAAGCATTGGTCAGATTTACTTGGAAAATATGATTTGAGATTAAGTACATTAAATGAACAGTGAACAGAGCGACATATGCGTTGAGCCGGAGACCACACATATTATCAGTGATACCTCTTCATACGAATCTTCGAGAAGGGATTCTGAATATACATTTTGATGATGACTGGTATAAAGAGATTAAGGAAATTTCGGACAAGACACCATGACGATACCGAGTTTGAAGGTTATACAATGGACAACGATGGATGGATGAGGTATAAAAACCAGATTTCCGTACCAACTAACGATAATTTGAGATATTTGATCTTAATTGAAGATCATAGAGAAGTATGCATGGCTCATCCAGGGGTCATGAAGATGAGGGCAGACCTTAAGCCCTTATTCTTCTGGAAGGGATGAAGGAGGACATAGTTAGCTACGTGGCGAGGTGTCTAGAATGACAACGAGTGAAGGCTAAGCATAGACCTCCAGTAGGATTAATACAACCACACGTTATTCCAGAATCTAAATGGGAGGTCATTTCGATGAACTTTGTTGTTGTATTTTCATTGACGACAAGGAGGCATGACTCAATTTTCAAGGTAGTTGACACTCTCATGAAGAGTGCACACTTTATTCATGTGAGTTTTATTTATCAATCTCCAGACATAGCTATAATTTGTCATCGAGATGGTGAGACTACCTGGTGTGCCAAAAAGAATCATATCCGATAGAGTATCGGTGTTTACGGGACGATTTTGGACTAGTTCCCCAGAGGTCTTGGGAACACAACTGAAATTTAGTACATCATATCACCCTGAGACAGAAGGGTAGACAGATGGAACGACCCAAATTTTGGAAGATATGTTGTGTATGTACGTATTATACCAACAAAAACGTTGGTATATTTCTTTCCACTGGTAGAGTTTGCGTACCACAACAACTATCAGGCTATCGTTAAGATGGCACCGTTTGGGTTTCTCTATGGTTGACCATATCAAAAGACATTGAGTTGGGATCGACATGAGGATAGGACAATGGTGGGACTAGAAATGATCCAAGAAATGGAATAACAAATGAAAATGATAAGAAAATGGATTAAAGAAGTGCAAGATTGGCAGAATAGTTATTTTGATGCGCATCGTGTTGACCACAACTGTGAAGTTGGCGACCGAGTTTTCTTGCAGGTGAAACCACACCATAGTTCGATTAAGCTCAAAAAGGGTGCTAAACTTTATCCTAGGTTGGTGGGGCCTTTCGAAGTTGTGGAAAGGAAGGGCATGAGGCCTATCGACTAGCCTTCCATGATTCTTTGAGGCATATGCACGATATTTTTCATGTATCTGTTTTGAGACATTATGTTAGTGATCCTACACATGTTATTGACATGAGTTCCTTACATGTTTCAGACGAGGGTGCACTCACAGTGGAGCCAATCCACATTTTGGACGATCGTGTTCGACAGTTGTGGCGTTGAACATTAGATCAGGTCAATTTCCAATGGGAAAATTATAGTCCACACTCGACTACCTAGGAGAACACATATGATATACGCCAGAAGTTTCCATATTTATTTGATAGTTATACGTTTAGATCTTGTCAAATGATTTATTTACAACGTATATATACTGTGAAACTTCAAGACAAAGTTTAAAACAAGAGGGGGTGTATGTAGCATCCCACTCTTGTGAGCACATGTTATTCACTTATTCTTTGAGGACACTTGCGTGCAATTGATCCGGTTTTAGTATATGGTTGTTTGTTCGCTTATGGATACTTATGATCACGTTGATGGATTATGATGTTATGTTATTTGATATCTAAGTATTGACAGATGCTATTGATGAGTTTCCCCTGAGTGTGAAGGACGCTTGATAGATTGAGGATGTTGATGGCATCAATGGACCTCCTTGGACTCTGGATCGAGTCAGGGAGTGGATTGTATTGGTTCGAGTATTTTTATTTATGCATATGTGACATATGATCGGGTATATTATGATATTGTTTATTATTGACAGTGTTTCGTTGATGGATGCAAGTTGATGATTGCTTTCTAATCAAACTCACACAAGGAGTAAAGGGGCCATGCAAAGCAACTAGATATTGAGGGAGAGGTGTGGCAATAGTCCTATCACAACCTACTAGCACTCTCGGCATGGCTTGAATTGTAGTTTAACGATTACCTAGTTCAAGAGATCCACGATGTCGTGAGGGCAGACTGAGACAATCACTCATGAAGTTTCTAAGGGGTGCATAATAAGGCAGGGTCCTTATTCCTTAGAGGCCCTTAGTATCTCACAAGGTCACCTAAATGGAGTATTGACTCTAGGGGTTGGACAACTACCAAAACTAGTCAAAGGTGAGTGGCACCCTTGGATCACATAGTGCATCTTGAAGGGCACATCACATAATTAAAATTTGAATCAAAGGTGAGTGTCACCCTTAGAGCATAGAGTGTGTCTTGAAGGGCACGTCACGATATAAAAAAAAATGAGTCAATGAATCTAGGTGGCCTAGAAAAATTTAGCGAATGTTAAACCTTATAAAATCTTGAGCACCTGTCGAATTAATTAATTGATTAATTAATTAACTAAAGAATGAATTTATTAAGCATAATCCCTAAGGGTCTAGGCATTTGCAAATAAAGATTTAACTAAGCCTAAGTCTAAGTGAGTGAGAATATTAAAAACTAAATTTTTAAATTAAATAATGAGGGGATGAAATAAATCAAATTAAGAATCAATACAAATAAAACAAATCTAAAGAAGTGATTTAATACACGCTGTGCAAGTAAATGTCAAATAAGAAAGGAATAAAGTGTACATGAAGGTGTAAGCATAGAAAGGTATCTAAAAGTCTAGTCTAACTAGGGAACATTCCTATTTTAAATCAACTCCATTTTAGAAAGGCATCATTCATAAATGGGAAATAAAGGGAATAAAGGGACAACTAGGAGTGATTTTAGGAGCACCTTTAGGATGGGTGAGGGGATTTGACATTTAATTAAATTAAAACATCGATTTATTGGTGCAACCAAGGGAACGGGTGACAAGTGTATGGGGGGAATAATTCCTAATTAAAATTAAGAAAAAAATGAATTAATTGTGAAAATGGAAAGTGGTCACTAAGGAAATTCTATAAAACAAATGGCTGAGAGGGGGAAAGGGGACACATAGGTTATGAGTAAGGTTATGCTGGAAAAATTCTGACTGGTTTTACTTGTGAGAGTTGGGATACCCAGCTCGAGAGAGAGAGAGAGAGAGAGAGAGAGAGAGAGAGAGAGTGGTGGCTTTACCTTGTGAGGAGAGCTCAGAGCTAGAGGATTCTCGTTGGGTTTGTGCGTGGCCCCTTTGCGGCTCAGGGGAATAAGGGGGAAGAAGAGTACCCCTAGAATTCGCTGGGAGGTATCGGTGAAGTCTTCACGGTTAGCAAGTGGGGAGCTGGATGGAGCGCAAGTGTGAGAAAACCTCTTCAAATTCTCGTTGACACTAGTTATGATATTTCCTTTGGTTTTTACATTGAGACAGTATTAGATTAATTGAACAGTGTTTGATATGTATAAAATTAAGCAATGATTGTTTTGCTACACTAAAATCTTCCTCCCACCAATATAAAATCTGGTTATTACAGTTGTTTTTGAGGCACAAATTTAATTCTTGAATGTAACTAAATTATTACTGTTGTAAAAGAAATTAGTGTCAATAATGCAACCAAGTTGAACGACTTAAATCCTTGAATGAAATTAAATTATAACTGTTGTAGAAGAAATTAGTATTAGTAACGCAACCACACTGCTCGAACTTAATTCTTGATTGTAACCAAATTCTTTACCACTGTAAGGAGTTTTATTTGAAATGTAATAAGTTGTATATGTTGCATGAATTGACTCCTTGAATGCAACCCAAGTTATTTTTTTGCCAACGAAATTGTCTTGAGTGATCCTTCACCGAGCTTGCAAAGATCCTCACGAAATTGTATCTTGAGTGATCCTTTCCTCCTGATCATGCCAAGATCCACACAATTTTACCTTCAAGCGATTATCTAAACCTCTACGTCCTTCTTTAAGAAATTGCATTGCGCCCATAACCTGGATTTCTTACTTATGTTGGATCTACGTTTTGGGTGCACACTTTTCACCCAACAGTTTCTACGTTTATGGGTAGCAGAAAATTGCCCAGCGAATGTGAATTCGCCTAGCCTAACCCATGAATTTGTGTGCGTTGGGCATGTGAAATTTTCTTGTGTTTTTTTGCATTGGGGGCATGTGAATTCGCCCTAAATTGCTCAATGTTTATACACTTACTTTCTCTGTGTTTTTATTTACCCATATAGTCCGTTCTTTTGGGCACTCTTGGTGGGGATTACCCTCGATTCCCTATTTTCTTCTTAAGAGAAGGATGGTCTGCATTATGCACATTCGCCCAGCGAATTGGTATTCTTAAACTCTGTGCTTTCCTCTCTCAAATGTCCCGGAGAATTTCTCTTCTTTGCTCTACATTTTCCCCTTATTACCAATGTGTTTTCCTCCCTTAAACATCCCAGTGAATTTATCTCCTTTGCTCTACGTTTTTCCCTTATTACCAATGTGTTTTCCTCCATTAAATGTCCTTGCGAATTTTTCTCCTTTGCTCTACGTTTTCCCCTTATTACCAATGTGTTTTCATCCCTTAAATGTCCCAATGAATTTCTCTCTTTTTATCTGTATTTTTTCCCTTATTATTAGTGTGAAATTCCCTCATTGTCTCTGCAAAGATTCTCCTTATTTGTCTCAACGCCTTTAACTCAAATTCCCAGTGATGTAGTGATCAATGCCCAACAATTTTCACGACCAATGCCCAACGATTTCATGATCAAATGCATTGTGTGTTTGGGGTAAATCTCCCTTAGTTTCTTGGAAAAAATTTGTGCTTAACTGGCATCCACCTCTGTGTTTGGTGTGTTGGTATTACCATTTGCGTGTGGAGGAGTCCCATGTGAAAATATTCCTTTTCCCTTGCGTTTTTTTTAGGTTTACCTCTTCTATGTATTGATATAAAAAATCTGGTTTTTGTGGAACCTCAATGAAATAAGAAGTGGAGCATGTGATTGTTGGTAGTGTTCCTTTTCACTTAACCTTATTTGGATACTTAATGGGCCTAGAGTTCCTTTACTTTTTAAAATAAGTTGGCACATCCCTCAACTTAAATGGGATATTATTTTATTCTAGAGTTTCGTTTATTTTTAAGAGAGTCAAGTCCTTCCTTTAAAACCAAGTTGGATTTTACTTAGCTTGGTGCTCTTTTTATGGTTAGGTTGATCATGGCCTTTTCTTGTCCCCCTAACTGATAGGTAGTTGATTTGAGGTCTCTTGATAATGTGAATAGGGATAACCTTAAGTTTGACATAAAAAGATTTTTGGGTCTTTAATGGCTTGTGTTGATTCCTCATTGAGCTTCCCTACCGGAACTGATAGTAGTAATGATTCTTATGTTCACTTAGAGAAGAGTTTATCTTTTCCTATGGTCCCTAAATGGAAGTAAAATCTATATCAAAACCTTATGGTTTCTTAATGAAGAATGGACTTGTCATAGGACTCTTAAATAAATATGAAATTTTTAACCTGATTCCTATGTTTTTATTATGTATTCTTATAAGAGTCCATGGGAAGGGATAGTATAGATGAGCTATATACTTTGTTGGGGAAAACAATTGATGGATGATCATTTATATGATTAGATTTCATTGCACGATGAATAGAATTGATGACTTCTCTTGCGTCGTGATTAATGTTGATACACGATTGATTAAGTAATTATAATCTTTTGCACCATGAGCAAAATTGATGATTACTCATGCGCCTTGTAATTAATGTAAAGTATGATTGATTATGTGATAGATCTATTCCGCGCCATGGAATAAAAATGAATGAGTACTCATGCGCTATTGATTTTGTGGATGCATGTTTGTTTTAGAATTGGTTTACTCTTGCGTGATTAAATAAAGTTGACGTATGATTGATCAAGCAATTGATTCTCTTGCGCCATCCAAATATTGTTTATGTATGATTGATTTAACAACCATTACAATTGCGCCATTAAATATTTGATGCATGATGGATTGATAACTAGATCACTAACTCCCCTTTTAATATTGTTGATGCATTGTTGATTTAGAACTAGAATACTTTTGCGCTAAATTATTGTTGATATAAGAATGATATATAGACTAGAGTTATGGGTTGTGATTGATTAAGGGATTTAAACACTTTCTTGTTCTT
The DNA here is from genome assembly GCA_009831015.1 of Picea engelmannii. NCBI lineage: Eukaryota > Viridiplantae > Streptophyta > Pinopsida > Pinales > Pinaceae > Picea > Picea engelmannii. The sequence continues at coordinate 1,784,341 of ML777291.1, read as the reverse complement.
CAAAACAGTCGCGAGCCCTGAGACCCTAAGTGGTCAAAATCAGTCGGATGAATCTTGGGCTTGAGCATTGCTTATGTGTCTTTGAGGTCCTAACCATGCATGATAGGTTGGGCGGGTAGTTATTTGGTGTTCAGTGTCTGGTCGATCTTAATTATATTTTGCTTCGAATGATTGCAAAGTGTTAAACTGTGTCATTGTTATTTATGTTTATGCGTTGAACATGTGTCATTGTTATTTATGTTTATGCGTTGAACATTTGTCATTGTTATTTTTGTTAATGCAGTGCTTATGGATCATTCAGTTACAATGGTGTGTGTTGTTTTTAGGTCGTAATGATTATGAATTGTGTTGACGTTATTTTCCTTATACACTTTTAAAAAAATTACCTTTGTACTTCATTGTTCGTTGTCGTAACGAAGGGTTCGTTACATATGGTATCAAAGCAGGTTCAAGCATACAATTATGGATCTTCACGCCTTCCATTGTATTATACACTTAATTAATAACTTAGTGATAATTAAAATTTTAACCTGTTTATGCAGTAATCATGGTTAGAGGACACCGCATAGGTTCACGACATGGTGCTAGAGGAGGACGTGCAACACCTCTAGTGGTACCCACGCCAGAGGGGTCTAACCCCCAAGGGGAAGAACAATTCATTGGATGGGAGCAGATTGTTGTGGGAAATGTGGTTGGGTTGATGAGGTCCTTTCAAAGGATTTCAGAGGCCTTGATTAGCCGACTAGATAGAGATGAAAAAAGGGCGCCTATACCCCCTGAGCGTCCAAAGCGTGCCCCCGCAGGTACCTGGTAGCATTCATAGAGGACTCGAGAAGGTCAAGTTTTTCATGTTCTTGGGTGCCACAGATGGCATAGCCACCAAGGCATGGTTGGAGAACATGGCAATGTGATTTTATCTTCGCAACTACACCTCCAACATGAAAATATGCATGGCGGTATTTCAATTGAAGGGGAGTGCTCTTCTATGGTGGAAGACGCTCCTACCACAAATGAACATGGTCGTTGAAGATGTGTCATGGGAACTATTCAAGGAGCAGTTCCAGGAAAGATATTTGTCAGAGGAATTCATTGAGCATCAGCACAATGTGTTCAATGCCTTGCGACAAGGCGGTTGTACAATGCTCGAGTATGAGGCCCGATTCATGGAGCTTATTAGGTATGCTCTCCATCTGAACACTAAGAAGCTCAAGGTAAACAAGTTTGTTTTCGGCCTTAATGTCAGCATTCGTGCGAAAGTGAGGATCCTAATGCCTCAGGGGTTGCACGATGTTGTCCAAAATGCTCTCATAGCTGAGGAAGAACTGACTATCGGGGGTCAGGGAAGGATGCTTGCAAGACTGACTAGACAAACGACAATTGATGCGCAACAACAACAGTTTAGGCCTATCAGCCAGAATGACCAGGATCTCAGTTTGGTATGCCAACAACCTCTACTTTGGGGCCAAGAGTATTGGACCAAAGACCAGGTGTTGGACATGTGGAGAGCCACATTACCACTGAGATTGTTCGGTGGAAAGGCTAGAGCGACTGGGTCAACAAGACACACTAGAGTTGTATATTTGGGAAAGGCCCAAGGGATTCGTGCCACAATGAACAACCGCCTGGTAGAGCACAAGTTCACTGTGCTCGAGACATGAGCATGATCGTCAATAAAAAATTTAGTTTTTTGATAGATCTCGGTGCTACCGAGAGATTTATTTCTCATGCAGCACTAAAGGGATTTAAGGTAAGGGTATTCAAACATGATAAGTTTAGATACACAAAAAGGATTTGGGTGCCAATTAGAAGGTTGGAGGAAGGGTTATAGACTATCACATTAATTTGGGATATTCTAACAAATTCCAACCCATATGTCATGATCTTAGGATCGTAGGACATCGTGATCGGTATGGACTGGTTGGAATCGCATGATACGATCCTCAACCATTAGATAAAATGTTTGAGTGGACCGATGATGAGGGACATAGTAGGGTGATCGTAGGAAGAAACCAAGGAGTGTCCTTGAGGTTCATTCCTTCCCTACAGTTGCAGAAGAGAATGTGCAAGGGATGTAAGTTATATGCAATTGTGCCGCTAAATGATGAGGGTGAGGCGAAAGGGTTAGAAAACCTTCATGTGGTACAAGAGTTTGTTGACATATTTCCAGAATAGTTATTTGGTTGTCGCTCGAAGGAGAATTGGAATTTACAATCGACCTAAAACCTAGAATTGAACCGATAGCAACAACGCCTTATCGGATGTCGACCCCTGAGTTACAGGAGTTGAAAATGCAACTGAATGAGTTGTGGGACCTAGGACGTGTACGTCCAAGTGTGTCACCTTGGGGTCCACCTGTTATTTCCATAATAAGGAAGGATGGGTCGTGGAGACTCTATATTGGCTACCGTCAATTGAACAAGGAAACGATCAAGAACCAGTATCCATTGCCAAGAATAGACGATTGTTTGATCAAATGAATGGAGTGAGGTGTTCTCAAGGATCAAATTGAGATCATTTTATCACCATTTACGAATTAAAGAGGAATATATTCCTAAGACCACATTCAAGACGAGGCTCAGACACTACGAGTTTACCATTTTTTTGTTTAGACTGACAAACACCCAGGGGTATGCATGAGCCTGAGGAATGGGGTGTTCCACAAATTCTTGGACAAGTTTGTCCAAGTATTCACTGATGACACATTGATATATTCTAGGACGACGGAGGAGCATGATGAAATTTTTCACTTAGTATTATAGTGTTTATGGGAACTGTCGAATTCTCTTTTTATCAATTGAGGATTCATTATTTAGGGCATGTTATTTTCAGCAAAGGAATCGCTATGGATCTAGTGAAGGTAGAGGCTATTATGGAATGGAATACGTCGACGAACATACTAGAAGTACATAGCTTCATGGTTTTAGCAAGATATTATCAATGATTCGTCGACGGTTTTTTGAAGATAGCAAATCCAATTACGGAACTGCAGAAGAAAAACCAGAAGTAGTATGGACCAAGAAGTGCACAAAATCATTTTGAAGGGTCAAAGGGCTGCTAACGACAGTGCCAATACTAAAACTCCCTGACATGGACAGGGATTGCTTGGTATGTGTAGACGTGTCCAAGGAAGGTTTAGGTGGATTATTGACGCAAGACGGTCAAGTGATCGCCTACATCTCAAGGAAATTAAGAAGGCATGAGGAAAACTATGAAACACATGAATGGGATTGATTGGCCATTATGGAGGCCTGGAGAATCTAGAGACATTATCCGTTTAGATGGAAATTCGCAAAAAGAGGGGATCACTGCAGAATGCAACACATTTTGTGCAGAATGACTTGAACGTGCGGTAAAAGGTTGGTCATATTTACTTAGCAAATACAATTTGAGATTAAGTACATTTAATGATGGTGAATAGAGAGACATATGCATTGAGCCAAATACCACGTACATTCTCGGTGATACGTCTTCATACGAATCTTTGAGAAGGGATTATGACTATACATTTCAACGATGACTGGTATAAAGAGGTTAAGGAAATTCCGGGCAATACACCATGATGATACCAAGTTTGAAGGTTATACAATGGACAACGACGGATGGATGAGGTATAATAACCGGATTTTTGTACCTCCTAATGACAATTTGAGAAATTTAATCATAAGCGAAGCTCATAGAGAAGTATGCATGGCTCATCCAGGGGTCACAAAGATGAGGGAAAACCTTAAGCCCATATTCTTATGGAATGGATGAAGGCGGACATAGTTAGCTACATGGCAAGGTGTCTAAAATGACAATGAGTGAAGGCTAAGAATAGACCTCCGGTAGGATTACTACAGCCACACACAATTCTGGAATCGAAATGGGAGGACATTTCGATGAAATCTATTTTTGTATTTTTGTTGATGATAAGGAGGCATGACTCGATTTTCGTGGTAGTTGACACTCTGACGAAGAGTGCACACTTTATTCATGTTTGTACGACATATCAGGCTCCATACATACCTATAATTTATCAGCGAGATGGTGATACTTCCAGGTGTGCCAAAAAGAATCATATATGATAGAGGATTGATGTTTACAGGACAATTTTGGACTAGTTCCCCAGAGGCCGTGGGAACACAACTGAACTTTAGTACAACATATCACCCTGAGACAGAAGGGAAGACAGATGGAGCGAACCAAATTTTGAAAGATATGTTGTGTATGTATGTATTATACCAACAAAAACATTGGGAGAGTTCTTTCCACTGGTAGAGTTTGTGTACCACAACAACTATCAAGGTATCATTAATATGGCACCGTTTGAGTTTCTCTATGGGCGACCATATAGAAAGCCATTGAGATGGGATAGACTTGAGGATAGGGTCCTGGTGGGACTAGAAATGATCCAAGAAATGGAAGAACAAATGAAAATGATAAGACAAGGGATTAAAGAAGCGCAAGATTGGTAGAATAGTTATGTTGATGCGCATCGCGTTGGTCGCAACTGCAAAGTTGGTGACTGAGTTTTCTTGCTGGTTAAACTGCACCAGAGTTCGATTAAGCTAAAAAAGGGTGTTAAAATATCTCCAAGGTTGGTGGGGCCTTTCGAAGTTATGGAAAGGAAGGGCCTGAGGACTATCGACTAGCCTTGCTTGATACTTTGAGGCGTATGCACAATGTTTTTCATGTATCTGTTTTGAGACATTATGTTAGTGATCCTACACATGTGATTGACATGAGTTCCTTGCAGGTGTCAGACGAGGGTGCAATCACGGAGGATCCAATCATCATTCTGGACCATCACATTTGACAATGGTGGCATTGCACAATCGATCAGGTCAACGTCCAGTGGGACAATTATAGTCCACACTCTGCTACCTGGTAGGATGCATATGATATGCACCAACAATTTCCATATTTATTTGATAGTTAGACATTTAGGTCTTGTTAGATGCTTTATTTACAACATATATATATTGTGAAACTTCAGGATGAAGTTTAAAACAAGAGGGGGTGTATGTAACATACTTCTCTTGTGAGAACATGTTATTGACTTATTCTTTGAGGACACTTGCGTGCAAGTGATCCAGTTTTAGTATATGGTTGTCTATTCTCTTATGGATTCTTATGATCATGTTGATGGATTATGGTGTTATGTTATTTGATATCTATGTATTGACATAAGTTATTGACAAGTTTCCCCTGAGTGTGTAGGATGCTTAACATATTGAGGATATTGATGGCATCAATGGACCTCCTTGGACTCTGGATCGAGTTAGGGAGTGGATTGTATTGGTTTGAGTAATTTCATGTATGCATATGTGACATATGATTGGGTATATTATAATGTTTCTTATGGATCATTGACAGATTTTCATTGATGGATGAAGGCTGACGATTGCTTGATAATTAGACTTACATAAGGAGTAAAGGAGACATGCAAAGGAACCAAATATTGAGGGAAAGGTGTGGCAGCAACCCTATCACAGCCTACTAGCACTCTCGTCGTGGCTCGGTGTAGTTTAACGATTACTTAGTTCGATAGATCCATGATGTTGTAAGGGCAATGTTACACATTATTTTGGTCACTCTGGTGATGTCTTTACAAGTAATGTATTCAGGCTCCCACAAGGACTTTTTGCCTGAGAAAAGTGACTATTGTCTTCTTCCAAAAAAAAATATTTTTAAGATGAGTTTGCAGGCTGCCTATGTTATAGGGTGTGAAAATCCTTTATTCACGTAGGAAACCCATACTTAGGGTGCGAATTGTTCACATTTTGCTCTATAGGTAGGGTGTGAACCTGTTTCAAAGCTTGAAAAAGAGAAGAGGTCACAAAGGTTCTAGAAGGGAATCTTCTAGAAAATGAGTTGGCATTCGCATGGTTGGAATCCTATTGACTTCTCAGATTTAGTGGGATCATCCTCATCCATTTAACCATCCCTCCTTCTCCTATATATTGAAAGGTTTCTCATGGAAAAGGTTAAGCAATATTGAATGAAGAATTGGTGAAAGAATTGTGTGAAGCAATCTACTTGGATAGAAGCTTGAAGACTCTATTCGGTCTATCAAGTTGTATTGGATCTTCTTCATGCAAATGTAGAGAAAGTGTGTGTGTTGGAACCAAGGGTCATTGAAAGGAATCTTGTGACATCAAGGAAATCTAGTTGTATATTCTACTTTCAGTTAATATAATACAACGACATGTCCCTTTCCCATAAAATCACTCTTATTTTATTGCATAACTCCTTGATCATATGCATAGGTTGACATTGAATATACTTTGCTATCTTCACTTGGGTTGGTTTGTGTAGTCTTGGACCTGATTTCACAAGAGCACCAGAGCGAGCGGGAACAACAAAGACCTAAGGAAGCGATATAAAGGTATGTCACTCACTCCTTCTTAGTAGTAGATTCAACGACCACAACTTAGAGAAAGAGTCATGTCCTGTACTGTTTTGTTTTAGATCCATGTGGATATAGGGAGATATGTTAGTGTCCGCACCTACCGATTTATCTGATAACAAAATTGGCGACTCCACTGGGGATACAACCCATTTTTGTGGTTTTTACCTAGCCATTTTCTCTTGACCTACCCTTTTTCATTCCCAATCAATCTCTGAGTCTTGAGGAGATCCTCACAGACACCCTAGATCCAAAAGTTCCCTCAAAAGTTCTGTCATTTTTCCAAAATTTGCTTGATTACAAACCTTCTTGTACTGCACCTTTCTGTAGCCTACGATAATCACTAAATTTTGCACCCTAGTATTCAGTTTAGTGTGAACTTCTCGCAACCTTCCTGTGTCTAGCCTGCGAGAATCCTTAATTCTCACACTGTACCCCATTGTCAGACTGCGAACTCACTTGTAAAAATTTTGGATTAATTCTTTTTGTGTCTTCAGATGCCCAGATTTGTTGATGTGTCTGGAAAGAACTTCTCTGGCCAGTGATTGAATGTTTCTTGAATTCAAATCTCACGAATGATTAGTTTTCGGAAATCGAAATCTCTCCTTGATCATTTTTCTCAATTTTTACCTCTCGACCTTTTCTTAACAAGGGTATAATCTCTGATTCTGAAATCCGAGTGCTTGTTTGGTCGAGAGCCTTTGATTGGATTAAAATTTGGGATTAATTGTCCTTTTCGATTGCTTATTACTTGGAAAATTGTCACCCGTGTGCATTTGAAGAGACTGGTCTTATCAGTTTGTTATTTTTATCTTCATTGAAAGATCGATTTGGGTGTTTGTTGTGTATTTCTTTTTCATTGGTTGCTTACTTTTTCTTAGGTCCATCCCTATTGTTTGGTTCCTAATAAAAAATTAAAGACATTTTCTTTTTTAAAAAGAACCCTTGTATTCGAAAAATATTGGCATTCAAGTATTGAAAGAAAATGGATAGGGAATTTGCATTGTTCATGATTGTTTGATATTACATTTCAGAGAAGATCATACATCATAGTTCTCATTGTTCCAGAAAACTCCTCTTTCCCTCATGTAAATAGGATTCATCGAACAAAAATTTGTATCATTCATCCATATTTACGCATTGTTTGGTTAGAGTCTCACACAACATCGGTTTCATTTCCGTCTCCTTTTTGTGTAACAACAGCCTTTAATAATATTGCGCAACTTTAAAATTCAACTAGTAACTTTTTCTAGGGATATTTTAAACCAACATTAGCTAGGCTAGAGATTTGGAATAGACAGTGAGACACACTCTCCAAAGCACAAAACACACAATAGTATCTTGTGATAAGGAGTGTCAAATTCCATTTGCAGCATTTTGTCCTGGGAAGCCCTTCTCACACAAGGTTCAAACCTGAGGTCGCATTGAGATTGACAGAGTTACTCACCCTGCTTTGTTGATATCGGTGTAGAGATTACACGTATTATGGGGGTCACTTGAAGGTATACCCACAATGATGAGTGGAAGCCTCTCAAGCTGATTTCGGGATAGATACCCTGCCCTTGTGTGTGGATCAGACTGTTGACTGTTCCCCCAGGAATCATTGTTGTTGATGGTAACCTTAGTATCCTATCTTCTTAGGGTTTTACACAAGGTGAATTTGAAGGGGTAAGTCTTCATGATACCTAGAATCGACGTTGTCCAGACTCACTCGGGCTCCTTGGAGGGTATACCCACGATTGTGTGTGGGAGCTTGCACCAGGGTGTAAGTCTGTTAAGCAGGTCGTCAACATAAATTTTCCACCCTGACCTAGCCCCTTCTTATCTCATCGTCACGACGTTGGATTTCATCACCAACTAGTGACTTCAGAATTAGAAGGTTTTGTTTTCTTGGTTTTGCTTCCTAGATTTTACTAGCACGTGTTGTTTATTTACCCAAGTTGGCCATAGAATTTCTTTCGTAAGATTCTAACTCGATCACAATTGACCCTCCACGTCATTCATGTAGAATGAAAGGCCTACCCCCATAAGATCTGGAAGGTTCTCAACCCTTTCCTACCAACTCACCGGAGGGCTCTCCTCAATAGATTGAAATCCAAGACGTTTCCACTCCACAAGTGGAAAGAACTAACTCTTTAGAATAGTTCCGAATTACCAATTCTCGAGAGGACTTTTGACTTCCTCCCAACTCCGAGAGACGTATTGTTCGAGTGAATTCTTCCGGAGATATAGTTGTTCAGTCTTCTGGATTACCAACTGGACCTTTCATAAGACCTAAGGGTCAAGATCCTTTTTGGACTACTGGCATTTTTAGACGGGATCTCTTTGGCTCAAAAGCAGGCATTGAAGGAGCTAACCACATCTTAACTATCCCTCCATACACATAACCAACGGAGCGTCTAGGGTGCCTTGAACATATTATGTTAGAAGGCAAAATGGTCAACGTTGAATTGGAGATCTTTGACGCTCCTCTCGATTACAACCTTCTACTTGGTCGTAGTTGGATCGATTCCATGCGTGCAGTTGTGTCCACTCTTTTTCGTGTCATGCGTTTCCCACATCAAGGAAAAGTAGTTACCATAGACCAATTGGACTTCTTTCACTCTTATGCATGTACCGACAATGTACCTTTCATTGCAAAACCCCCCCCTAGATATGAGAACGTCGGTGTCGGTCTTCTTAAAGATTCTTCTTTGATGGATACTTTCCCCATTCCACCACCCGATGTTCCACATTCGTTTGACATCTCGATCAACATGATCTCCACCTCTGTTTATGGAACCCATGCGCCTTATGACCCGTGGATAGTACCCAACCCCGACGATCATCTTCGTTATGGTGACGAAATGCCTTTGAGTCCAGTCAAATCCGCCTATCAAGCCATTCAATCGGCAACCCCTTCTACCCCCTCTCTCGATGATGTATCTCCGGATCCATTCCACGTCATTTTTCCCACGGACAAGATGATTATGTCTACTATGTCCATGGAAGACACCCCTTGGGATGATGGACATCATCATTCCATCCTCTTCCTGGAACAACACACCATCGAGGGTTACCAACGACTCTCGACCCCATCGACCTTTGTCATCATTTCTATCGTTCTTGATTCTACACAAAATATTTTCTACGAAGGGAACTTAAGTAATATCTCACCCACCATCCCCCTCAACATATCCATAAAACCTAGAGTTGTCGAAAATGTGCATATCGGAGCTTTGTGTTCCCATGACGAAGTTGTCACCTACAAGTCTCTTTTCCAAGAATTTTGTGACATCTTCGCATGGAGCTATGAAGAAATGTTGGGGATTGACCCCGATATTGTGGTACATGAGATTAAGACATACCCGGGTGCTAAACCCATCCGGCAATGACTTCGTCCAGTCCACCCACGTAAAGCAGCCGCTATCAAGCTTGAAGTTGAGAAACTTCTCAAAGCTGGCTTTATTTACCCTATGGCTCTAACTGACTGGGTTTCCAATCTTGTTTTGATTGATAAGAAACAAGGCACAATCCGCGTGTGCATTGATTATAGAGACATTAACAAAGCTTGTCCTAAAGACAACTTTCCTACCCCCTTCGTTGACCCGATTGTCGACGATTGTGCCGGAAGTGAAATCTTCTCTCTGATGGATGGTTTCTCCGGATATAATCAAATCAATATCGTACCCACGAACCAACACAAGACCACTTTTATTTTTCCTTGGGGCAATTTTGCCTACCGGAAACTTCCATTCGGTTTAAAGAATGTCGGTGCAACTTTTCAACGTGCTATGTATTATGTATTTCATGATATAAAGCACATTGTGTAGCCATATCTCGATGACTTACCCACTCATTCCATGCACCATGTAGATCATCCAATACACCTCCGTGCCATTTTCCTTCGATGTCGGTTTTACCACATACGGTTGAATCCCCACAAATGTGTTTTTTGCGTAGAATTCGGCCGACTTCTGGGCTTTATTGTTTCACATCAAGGGATTAGGGTAGATCCTTTGAAGGTTGAGGTGATTCTCAATCTCCCTCCTCCTTCCTCACTTCACCAGTTACAAAGTTTGCAAGGGAAGGCAAACTTTCTCCGTCGTTTCATCCCAAACTATGTTGAGCTGACTCTTGGATTTACGCGACTGCTCAAGAAAGGTTCTGAGTTCGTATGGGATACCACTGCCAACAAAGATTTCGAATCTTTGAAACTATCTTTGACACGTACCCCACTACTCTTCCCCCCTGATTACAGTCTGGATTATTTCCTTTACCTCGCAGCCTCGGACTATACCATCGCTATGGTTCTCGTCCAAGAGGATGATTCTCATGACGAACATGTCATCTATTACTTGAGTCGAAGTCTCATGACTACCAAAACCAAGTATTTACATGTTGAAAAACTAGCCTTGGCAGTCGTCCAAGATGTTCAACGTTTCCGGCACTATATCCTTTCTCGCAAGACTACGGTAATTTCTAACTGCAACCCTATGCAGCACATTCTTACAAGCCAATTGCTAGGGGGAAAATACTCCAAATGTATCGTAATACTCCAGGATTTTGACTTAGAATTCCAACGTACTAAGTCTAAGAAATCCTTGGTGTTTTCTGAGTTGATATGCGACCTTCCCTGCTCTGAGATGGAAAATGTAGCAGAAGATTCATTACCCAATGAATCCCTTTTCTTGATCAGTTCCGACGACCTTTGGTACGGAGATATCATCATATATCTCCAGACCCAGACTTTCCAGCCCAATTTGTCTAGCACTGACCGTCGTCGAATACACTACCAATCCCGTCAGTATATTATCCTCGGTGATACTCTTTATCATCATGGGATTGACTCTGTTTTTCGACGCTGCCTCACATTTGACGAAGCCGAGAAATCCCTAAATGATTTCCATTTTGGAGCCTGTGGTGGTCACATGTTTGGGTATGCTACTACCCAGAAGATCTTACGAGCAGGGTATTTTTTTCGTTCTTTATTCAACGATTGTATAATTGTTGTCCAAAAATGTCATGCTTGCCAAACCTACAACAATAAAATACGATCACACACTGCTCCTCTACACCCTATGGTCTCCGTTGGTCCTTTTGCAAAATGGGGTATCGATTTTATGACATGTCACCCTCACTCGACTGGGGGGCATGGTTACATTATTGTAGCTGTAGATTATTTTACGAAATGGGCCAAGGCGATGCCAACATTTGACAATACCGGAAGGACTGCAACATTATTTATATTCAATCACATCATTTCTCGGTTTGGTGTTCCTCAAGCTATCATTACTGACCATGGTAGCCACTTTAGAAACTTCATGATGTCTGAACTCACTAAAAAGTTAGATCTTCGCCATGAAAACTCAACACCCTATTACCCACAAGCCAATGACCAAGTTGAAGCAATAAACAAAATCCTCATTACCATGCTTCGACAAATGATAGGCATTCACAAAACGAGTTGGCACATGATGTTGTTTTTAGCATTGTGGGCTTACCGAACATCTGTTAAGTATGCTACTGGGTTTACACCATTCCAGTTAGTCTATGGTATAGAATCCATCTTGCCGATTGAATGTGAGATACCGTCCCTAAAACTAGTCGTCAAACTTCTCTCAAACACCTCTGCCGAAGAAGAACGTCTGTTGTATCTCATGCAATTAGACGAAACCCATCGCGATGCCACCCTAGTTATAGAAGCCCAGAAGAAATGTGTCAAATCCCAATACGAAAAACATGTCAAGCCACGTGTTTTCTCCAAAGGTGATCTGGTTCTCCTTTACGAACAAGATCGGGATATGCTAGGAGCCAAAAAATTTGAAGCTATGTGGCAAGGTCCTTATATTGTCAGACGAGTTTTGGAGAAAGGAGATTACGAGTTGGTGGAATATGACAGTATCCCTTTGAGTGAACCCATAAATGGATTGTACTTAAAGAAGTACTATGATTAAGATCACATGTGCATGAGTGCTTGTATTTTGTTGTATCATATTTTTTGTGTGTTACTTTAGTATTTTTTTTCGTTATTCGGTATCTACCCTCGACTGCTTATCTTGCATTGTGCTTGGTTTCCAGATGTCAGAGTCTTCGCTACCCCACATTGGCTTCGTCGATGGCGCTAGTCGTAGTACTCAAAACCTTGCTTCTGCTGCATGGGCAATTTATGCACCTACAAAGGAACTTATCAGTCTACGAGGTGTGTGCCTTGGTCGTGTGACCAATAATATTGCAGAATATAGCATCATCATCGAATTGTTGATTGATGTTATTTCGCTTGATATCCGCCACCTGGTTATATGACTCGATTTGCAGCTAGTAGTACTATAGTTAAGTAACGTCTATGTTATCTGAAGTCCTACTTTATTACGGGTATATTTACGAATTCGCCTCTTGGAGCGTTATTTTGATTATATCGAATATCAGCACATTCCTAGATGTTTAAATACATTGACTGACGCCTTAGCTAACTATGTGTTAGACATACATTTGGGACATTTATAAACCAATCACACATAAGCCGATAGAAGCCATATATATGTATATAACGATAAAAAAAAATTACAAAAAGTTTTTGTCCAAGGATCAAAATCTCAAAATACGAAGCCTATAGCTTCTACAAAATAACATCACGGATGATGCTCATGATAACACACAACTGCTCGAGCTACCCTACGGAGCATTCGAATGAGAGACTCGGACATGCCCACAGTATGGCACTAGTAACGTCTCGGGATCTCTCCAATAGCAATATCTGGGACATCCGCAGTCAACTCCTCTAATTTCTATTCCACTGCCTCGTAGTCTTCGGCATCCCATCTCGCCACTGGAGCCGCTTCTCCTCGCCTTTGAATGGGAGACGTTCCTAGAGGTCGATACGGCCCCACATCTGTGTCATCAAAAAGAATTTTTTTGATTAATTCTTGGATAAACATAAAAACATTTCATATGATAAAATTTGCAAAAACATTTAAAAAGAACAAAATGTGTACTTCTTACCTAAGTCACCCCACTGAGCATCCTCAGGCAAGACCAAAGATGGATCCCCTCGGAAATCCAAACCAACATATGCGTAGTCTTCAATCATCAGCATCTGGGGCCTCAACTAGTAAAAAAATGAATCATTATACTTGATTATAGGCCCTGCTACATGTCGAGCCATGAGGTTACACCACCTCAGCATCCTCAGATCTTGCGGGGTCGGTAAACCCCAATCAACTTGTAGTCGTAGCAATGGGACCCTCTCGAGGAAGAATGACACCAAAAGTGACCCGTACCCAAACTACTTCAAGTCACCCCTTCTGCACTTAGACAATTGTCTCTTCAAACTACGGAGAACTGCATCCGACCAGTTGAAAACCCGAGGCTCTGTGCACCCTATGGCATATTGGAAATAGCTCTAGAGAGCCATGTGCAGAGCCACACTCCCAACCATGCATGCAATAGTAAACAAGATGGTCCGTAGGGTCAAATCTTAGACCCCCCAGATGGAAACCTTACCCTTTCTTCTCTCTGCCTCAAGAACACAATATTGGCGAACGTACTCTCTCATAGGAAGTCCATCACCTCTACCTCCGATCAAAGTAGCATGGTATCCACGTCGTCACAACCCCGTCAAAAAATAGATATCCTCGATATCTAGTGTCAGCGTATGGACTCCCACGTGAAATAACTATTGATCCATGTCCCAAATGTGGACTAGGTATTCCAACAACCTGAGTTGGGCTCTCATGCCCAGGATCTCGAAAAATTTCAAGAGCCCACATTCCCGGAGGGCAGCAACTGTACCCGGGTCATTCCTGACGATTGCATCATCCTCCTCATGTTCTCTTTCCCTCCATTCCAACATCGTGATGGTCAAACACCTACAAAAGAGCCATGAGAGGGAAGTCAACAACTTGTTTTAAACTCTTGCATAATTTTTAATGAGAAAAACCTTACTTTAAAATCCATTTTTCGGCCCCCGCAGGTGAACCTTTTGCACAGTGCGAGAATCTTGCAGGTGCCTTGAAGCCCACCTGCAAGAATCTTATATTCTCATAGGTCCCACATGGCCCACTTGCGAGAATGCTTGAGCGCATGCTCCGGCCCTAGAATGGACTCAAAACTCTAAAAATTGCCCATAAAAACCAAAAATAAACCATGGAAAAGTTGGAGAATCAAGAGATTACCTCGTTGGCTGAAACCGTTTGCCGAATGATCTCTTGTGCCTCCTACAATTGAGCAAAGAAATTTGGGGGAAAATGAGGTATGTTTGACAAGTTTTTGGCAAAGTAACAATGAAATGGTAAAAAGTCCTTTTCACCCATATTTATTCACTTTTTACTATTTTTTATTGATTTTTTATATTATTTTTATTGCTTTGTTTATAAAACCTAACACCCTAATAGATTTGTGAGTGTGGTTTTTCGCAGATATAGAAACTTCGATGTCCGAACGAGGGGGTACAAGTGTTTGTTATTTTTGTCGCATGTACGACTGCTTTTTTAGGTTTTTTTAGAAAAAACCTCGAGCTCAGTCTTTGTTCGTTCTCGCGCTCAAAATTATATGAGAATGTAACTGAGTATACTTTTTCTTGTATTTTCATACTTGTCATGGTAACACAAAAATGACGAACATAAAGGAGTATCCTTTAAGCTCTTTTCATGCTCCATAAAAATGAAAAGATTGCCGAGCGATCTTGTTCTTTTCACGCTCGTTAAAGTATTTGAAGAAAACATTCGACAGGTGATAGTTTATCACTTTTTCGGTCTCGTCGAACTCTTTTACGAAAAAGGAACTGGGAGAGTTCTCTTTAAGTGTTTTTCAGACTCTCAAAACATGAAAAAACCTCGAGTTTTCTATCCTTGGACTCGTTAAACAAACATCGAAAGACCCGCAATGGGATCGAACCACTCCTTCCTAGGGTTCGTTAAATATACTCCGAGGGATTCATCCGAAGGATGAGCTTACATCAACAAGCATATGTTATCCTCCTCAAGCTTGTGTAAAAATAAAGAGGTACTCACTAGAAATGGTGGGGGAAATTTTGGGAAAGGGATATGTTTTTGTATTCGTATTAATGGCAGTAAGCATCGCTCTTGAACATGACACCCCCTATTTGTCATTTGAATCTGGGCTGGGAAATCCATTTGTCTCTCGTTAGACTTGCTATAAGGTCATATCTTAGGTCATCTTGGAGTCAATGTTGCCAAGTCCTTGGTTGTGTTGTTCATATGTTCAAGAGAAGTTCGAACGAGCCCTCTATTGAGTCAGCCATCTGCAGTTGTCCATTCTTACTATGTCGGCCTTCCCTGTGTCCGTTTCAACCTGTATTCATACTTTGTTTCACCCTCAAAATATGTTACTTATTTTGTGTCATTGATGGGGGATACATCAAGGCCCTCCTATGACGAGTCTTGTTCCGTCGACTCCAACTCATTATCCGAAAATGAGACTTCGAAATCATTTAGTACCTTGGAACCTGCATGCCTTAATGGCAGGTCTCTTCACTTTCGACAGGGGTTTCACATCATTGATCCCTGATTGAGAGATTCAACCGAGTGCTCGACTTCATCTCATTCATTCGCATTCGTTCAGATTGTAATTCGATACCTTGGGAGTCATTGACATCGATGGTGATTTCCCTCACACTTGTTAACGGTTTTCATCAATGACCGGTAATCAAGTGGTTTCTACCATGTTCGACTTCAGCACATGTAATCGCATGGCTAGATTCGTACTTTCAGGTGACGGGATTGAAGACCTTGGTTCTCATCTTTTTTTTCCAGACTGCAATGGAGTATGTATGATTTGTATTGGCACATAGATCCACTTTGTAAGTCATGTGGCTACGTCATTATTCAAGTCTTCTCACATAGATCCACAATGTATTCCTGGTGGCTATGTAGCATTTTGACGACATGGATCCGCGGTGTATGATTGGTGGCCATGACCTACGTTTATGATTCCATTCATTTGTGATATGAGCATGGGAATGCCTACCTCAGAACTGGTATTATATTCTGCAGATGCTTGGTTGTTTACAGGTTTCCGATTAGGTGCGCTTCTTGTTTCTGACACACACACACATTTTACAAAGTATTTCGGCTGTCACAAGTTCCAACCTCATACTTTGGGGGTAATTTTGTTACACATTATTTTGGTCACTCTGGTGATGTCTTTACAAGTAATGTATTCAGGCTCCCACAAGGACTTTTTGCCTGAGAAAAGTGATTGTTGTCTTCTTCCAAAAAAACACATTTTTAAGATGAATTCATAGGCTGCCTATGTTATAGGGTGAGAAAATCCTTCATTCTCACAGGCAACCCATACTTAGGGTGCGAACTGTTCGCATTCTTCTCTATAGGTAGGGTGCGAACCTGTTTCAAAGCTTGGAAAAGAGAAGAGGTCGCGAAGGTTCTAGAAGGGAATCTTCTAGAAAATGAATTGGCATTTGCATGGTTGGCATCCTACTAACTTCTCATATTTAGTGGGATCATCCTCATCCATTTAACCATCTCTCCTTATCCTATAGATTGAAAGGTTTCTCATGGAAAAGGTTAAGCAAGATTGAATGAAGAATTGGTGAAATAATTGTGTGAAGAAATTTGCTTGGATAGAAGCTTGAAGACTCTATTCGGTCTATCAAGTTGTACTGGATCTTCTTCATGAAAATGTAGAGCAAGTGTGTGTGTTGGAACCAAGGGTCACTGAAAGGAATCTTGTGACATCAAGGTGATCTAGTTGTATCTTCTACTTTCATTTAATATAATATAGCGGCATGTCCCTTTCCCATAAAATCACTCTTATTTTATTGCATAACTCCTTGATCATATGCATAGGTTGACATTGAATATACTTTTCTATCTTCACTTGGGTTGGTTTGTGTATTCTTGGACCTAATTTCACAAGAGCACCGGAGCGAAGCGGGAACAATAGAGACCTAAGGAAGCGATATACAGGTATGTCACTCATTCCTTCTTAGTAGTAGATTCAATGAATGCAACTTAGAGAAAGAGTCATGTCCTGCCATGTTTTGTTCTAGATCCATGTGGATCTAGGGAGATATGTTAGTGTCTGCATCTACCGATTTATCCGATAACAGGAAAACTGAGACAATCTCTCACGAATATTCTAAGGGGTGCACAATAAGGAAGGGTCCTTATTCCTTAGAGGCCCTTAGTCTCTCACAAGGTCACCTGAATGGAGTATTGACTCCAGGGGTTGGACAACTACCAAAATTAGTCAAAGGAGAGTGGCACCCTTGGAGCACGTAGTGCATCTTGAAGGGCATGTCGTGTGATTAAAATTTGAATCAAAGGTGAGTGGCACCCTTAGAGCATGGAGTACATCTTGAAGGGCATGTCATGATATAAAAAAAAATGAGTCAATGAATCTAGGTGGCCTAGAAAACTTGAGTGAATGTTAAACCTTATAAAATCTTGAGCACCTGTTGAATTAATTAATTGATTAATTAATTAACTAAAGAATGAATTTATTAAGTATAATCCCTAAGGGTCTAGGTGTTTGCAAATAAATATTTAACTAAGCCTAAGTCTAAGTGAGTGAGAAGACTAAAAAATAAATTTTTAAACTAAATAATGAGGGGATGAAATAAATCAAATTAAGAATCAATAAAAATAAAACAAATCTAAAGAAGTGATTTAATACACCTTGTGCAAGTAAATTCCAAATTAGAAATTAAAATAAGAAAGGAATAAAGTG
>ML777291.1:1656978-1766165 GCA_009831015.1 Picea engelmannii | reverse complement strand
AATGTTAAACCTTATAAAATCTTGAGCACCTGCCAAAATAATTAATTGATTAATTAATTAACTAAAGAATGAATTTATTAAGCATAATCCCTAAGGGTCTAGGAATTTGCAAATAAATATTTAACTAAGCCTAAGTCTAAGTGAGTGAGAAGATTAAAAACTAAATTTTTAAATTAAATAATGAGGGGATGAAATAAATCAAATTAAGAATCAATAAAAATAAAACAAATCTAAAGAAGTGATTTAATAGACCTTGTGCAAGTAAATGTCAAATTAGAAATTAAAATAAGAAAGGAATAAAGTGTACATGAAGATGTAAGCATAGAAAGGTATCTAAAAGTCTAATCTAACTAGAGAACATTCATATTTTAACTCAACTCCATTTTAGAAAGGCGTCATTCATAAATGGGAAATAAAAAGAATAAAGGGACAAATAAGAGCGATTTTAGGATCGCCTTTAGGATGGGTGAGGGGATTTGACATTTAATTAAATTGAATCATCGATTTATTGGTGCAACCAAGGGAACGGGTGACAGGTGTATGGGGGGAATAATTCCTAATTAAAATTAAAAAAAAAAAATTATTAATTGTGAAAATGGAAAGTGGTCACTAAGGAAATTTTATAAAACAAATGGATGAGAGGAGGAAAGGGGACACGTAGGTTATGAGTAAGGCTATGCTGGAGAAATTCTGACTGGTTTTACTTGTGAGAGTTGGGATACCCAGCTCGAGAGAGAGAGAGGTGACTCTACCTTGTGAGGAGAGCTTGGAGCTAGAGGATTTTGGTTGGGTTTGTGTGTGGCCCATTTGCGGCTTGGAGGGATAAGGGGGAAGAAGAGTACCCCTAGCGTTGGTTGGGAGGTACCAGTGAAGTCTTCACGATTAGCAAGCAGGGAGCTGGACGGAGCACAAGTGCGAGAAAACCTCTTCAAATTCTCGTCGACATTGATTATGATACTTCCTTTGGTTTTTACATTGAGATAGTATTGGATTAATTGAACGGTGTTTGATATGTATAAAATTAAGAAATGATTGTTTTTCTACACTAAAATCTTCCTCCCACCAATATAAATTTGGTTATTACAGTTGTTTTTGCGGCACAAATTTAATTCTTGAATGTAACTAAATTATTGCTGTTGTAAAATAAATTAGTGTTAGTAATGCAACCAAGTTGCACGACTTAAATCCTTGAATGAGATTAAATTATAACTGTTGTAGAAGAAATTAGTATTAGTAACGCAACCACGCTGCTCGAACTTAATTCTTGATTGTAACCAAATTCTTTACCACTGCAAGGATTTTTATTTGAAATGTAGTAAGTTGTATATGTTGCATGAATTGACTCCTTGACTGCAACCCAAGTTATTTTGTTGCCAACGAAATTGTCTTGAGTGATCCTTCACTGAGCTTGCAGATATCCTCACGAAATTGTATCTTGAGAGATCCTTTCCTCTTGAACATGCTGAGATCCACACGATTTTACCTTAAAGTGATTATCTAAACCTCTACGTCCTTCTTTAATAAATCACACTGCACCCAGAACCTGGCTTTCTTCCTTATGTTGGCTCTGCATTTTGGGTGCACACTTTTCACCCGGCAGTCTCTACGTTTATGGGTAGCAGAAAATTACCTAGAGAATGTGAATTCGCTTGGCCTAACCCATGAATTTGTGTGCATTGGGCATGTGAAATTTGCTTGTGTTTGTTTGCATTGGGGGCATGTGAATTCGCCCTAAATTGCTCAATGTTTATACACTTACTTTATTTGTGTTTTTATTTACCCATATAGTCAGTTCTTGTGGACACCTCTTGGCGAGGATTACCCTTGATTCCCTGTTTTATTATTAAGAGAAGGATGGTCTACGTTATGCACATTTGCCCAATGATTTGGTATTCTTAAACTCTATGTTTTCCTTCCTCAAATGTCCCAGCGAATTTCTCTCCTTTGCTCTACATTTTTCCCTTATTACCAATGTGTTTTCCTCCCTTAAAAATCCCAGTGAATTTATCTCCTTTGATCTGCGTTTTCCCCTCATTATCATGTGTTTTCCTCCCTTAAATGTCCTTGCGAATTTCTCTCCTTTGCTCTGTATTTTTCCCTTATTACCAATGTGTTTTCCTCCCTTAAACGTCCCAGCGAATTTCTCTCTTTTTATCTGTAATTTTTCCCTTATTATAAGTGTGAAATTCCCTCATTGTCTCTGTGAAGATTCTCCTTATTTGTCTCAGTGCCTTTAACTCAAATTCCCAACGATGTAGTGATCAATGCCCAACAATTTTCGTGACCAATGCCCAAAAATTTTCGTGATCAAATTCCCTATGTGTTTGGGGTAAACCTCCCTTAGTTTCTTGGAGAAACTTTGCGTTTAACTGCCATCCACCTTTGTGTTTGGTGTGTTGGTATTACCGTTTGCGTGTGGAGGAGTCCCATGTGAAAATATTCCTTTTCCCTTGCATTTGTTTTAGGTTTATCTCTTCTGTGTATTGATATAAAAAACCTAGATTTTGTGGAACCTCAATGAAAGAAGAAGTGGAGCATGCGATTGCTGGTAGTGTTCATTTTCACTTAAACTTATTTGGATAATTAATGGGCCTAGATTTCCTTTACTTTTTTAAATAAGTTGGCACATCCCTCAACTTAAATGGGATATTATTTTAGTCTAGATTTTCTTTTATTTTTAAGAAAGTCAGGTCCTTCCTTTAAACCCAAGTTGGATTTTACTTAGCTTGGCGTTATTGTTATGGTTAGGTTTATCATGGCCTTTTCTCCTCCCCCTAACTGATAGGTAGTTGATTTGAGGTCTCTTGATAATGTGAATAGGGATAACCTTAAGTTTGACATAAAAAGATTTTTGGGTCTTTAATGGCTTGCGTTGATTCCTCATGGAACTTGCCTACCAGAACTGATAGTAGTAATGGTTCTTATGTTCACTTAGAGAAGAGTTTATCTTTTCTTATGGTCCCTAAATGGAAGTAAAAATCAGTATCAAAACCTTATGGTTTCTTAATGAAGAATGGACTTGTCGTAGGACTCTTAAATAAATATGAAATTTTTAACCTGATTCCTATGTTTGTATTATGTATTCTTATAAGAGTCCATGGGAAGGGATGGTATAGATGAGCTATATACTTTGTTGGGGCAAACAATTAACATGAAATTTATTGTTGTTAAATTCACTTGCGCAAGTAGTTATTAATACTTGTATGTTATACAATTATACATCTAAGGAATCACGCTCGTGCTCTTGGGGATTCTATTTACCTTATGTATAGTTGATTTATCAAGTCTTAAAGTGTGGTTTAGGTTGGAATTCTCCCTCAGTGGTGAATGAGTCCTTGAATTAATGTATGCAATTTGTAGTCGGACTATTGTTGAATGGTATCATAGGTGGTATTGGTGTCATTTACTTGACGAATGATGTAGTAAATTTTACTCTTGTTCCATTAATGAGTTGATGGATGATCATTTATATGATTAGATTTCATTGCACGATGAATAGAATTGATGACTTCTCTTGTGCCATGATTAATGTTGATACACGATTGATTAAGTAATTATATTCTTTTGCACCATGAGCAAAATTGATGATTACTCATGTGCCTT
The DNA here is from genome assembly GCA_009831015.1 of Picea engelmannii. NCBI lineage: Eukaryota > Viridiplantae > Streptophyta > Pinopsida > Pinales > Pinaceae > Picea > Picea engelmannii. Next base: position 1,762,562 of record ML777291.1, on the reverse strand, counting down.
GTAATTAATGTAAAGTATGATTGATTATGTGATAGATCTCTTTTGCGCCATGGAATAAAAATGAATGAGTACTCGTGTGCTATTGATTATGTGGATGCATGTTTGTTTTAGAATTGGTTTACTCTTGTGTGATTAAATAAAGTTGACGTACGATTGATCAAGTAATTGATTCTCTTGCGCCATCCAAATATTGTTTATGTGTGATTGATTTAACAAACATTACAACTGTGCCATTAAATATTTGATGCATGATGGATTGATAACTAGATCACTAATTCCCCTTTTAATGTTGTTGATGCATTGTTGATTTAGAACTAGAATACTTTTGCGCTAAATTATTGTTGATATAAGACTGATATCTAGATTGGAGTTTTGGGTTGTGATTGATTAAGGGATTTAAACACCTCCTTGTTCCTTAGAAAAGTCGCGAGCCCTGAGACCCTAAGTGGTCAAAATCAATCGGATGAATCTTGGGCTTGAGCATTGCTTATGTGTCCTGGAGGTCCTAACCATGCAGGATAGGTTGGGCAGGTAGTTATTTGGTGTTCAGTGTCTGGTTGATCTTAATTATATTTTTCTTCTAATGATTGTGAAGTGATAAACTGTGTCATTGTTATTTATGTTTATGTGTTGAACATGTGTCATTGTTATTTCTGTTAATGCAATTCTTATGTATCATTCAATTACAATGGTGTGTGTTTTTTTTAGGTCGTAACGATTATGAATTGTGTTGACGTTATTTTCCTTATACACTTTTAAAAAAATTACCTTTGTACTTCATTGTTCATTGTCGTAACGGAGGGGTCGTTACATATGGTATCAGAGCAGGTTCAAACATACAACTGTGGATCATCACACCCTCCATTGTATTATACACTTAATTAATAACTTAGTGATGATTAAAATTTTAACCTGTTCATGTGGTAATCATGGTTAGAGGATACCATGTAGGTTCACGACTTGGTGCTAGAGGAGGATGTGTGACACCTCTAGTAGCACCCACGCCAAAGGGGTGTAACCTCCAAGGGGAAGAACAATTCATTGGACGGGAGAAAATTGTTGTGGGAAATGTGGTTGGGTTGATGAGGTCCTTTCAAAGGATGTCAGAAACCTTAATTAATCGACTAGATAGAGATGAGGCTAGGGTGCCTGTACCCCCTTAGGGTCCAAAGCATGCCCCAGCAGGCACCTGGTAGCATTCACAGAGGACTCGAGAAGTTCAATTTTTCCAAGTTGGCGATGTTATTTTCACTTCGCGACTACACCTCCAACATGAAAGTCTGCATGGAAGTATTTCAGTTGAAGGGGAGCACTCTTCTATGGTGGAAAACGCTCCTGCCACAAATGAACATGGTCGTTGAAGACATGTCATGGGAACTGTTTGAGGAGCGATTCTAGGAAAGGTATTTGTCAGAGGAATTCATTGAGCGTTAGCACAATGTGTTCAATGCCTTGAGACAGGGCAGTTGTACAATGCTCGAGTATGAGGCCTGATTCATGGAGCTGATTAGGTATGCTCCACATATGAACACTGAGAAGCTCAAGGTCAATGAGTTTTTTTTCGGCCTTAACATCAGCATTCGTGCGAAAGTGAGGATCCTAATGCCTCAGGAGTTGCACGATGTTGACCAGAAGGCCCTCATAACTGAGGAAGAACTGACTATCGGGGGTCAGGGAAGGACACTCGCAAGACCAACTGGACAGATGACAATTGATGCGCAACAACAACGGTTTAGGCCTGTCAGCCAGACTGACTAGGATCTCAGGTTGGTAGGCCAACAACCTCTACTTTGGGGCTAAGAGTATTGGACCAAAGACTGGGTGTTGGACATGTGGAGAGCCACATTACCACTGATATTGTCCGGTGGAAAGGCTAGAGCGACCGAGTCAACAGGACACACTAGAGTTCTATATTTGGGAAAGGCCCATAGGATTCGTGTTGCGATGAACAACCGCCTAATCGAGCACAAGTTCACTATGATCGAGAGATGAGAATGATCGTCAATCAAACTTTTAGTATTTTGATAGATCTCAGTGCTACTGAGAGATTTATTTCTCGTCCAACGCTAAAGGGATTTAAGGTAAGGGCAGTCAAACAGGATAAGTTTAGATACGCAAAAAGGATTCGGGTGCCAATTAGAGGGTTGGAGGAAGGGTTATAGACTATCACATTAATTTGGGATATTCTAACAAAGTCCAACCCATATGTCATGATCTTAGGATCGCAGAACATCATGATTGGTATGGACTGGTTGGAATCGCATGATGCGATCCTCAACTGTAAGATGAAACGTTTGAGGGGACCAATAATGAGGGACATAGTAAGATGATCGTAGGAAGAAACTAGGGAGTGTCCTTGAGGTTCATTCCTTCCCTACAATTGCAAAAGAGAATGTGCAAGGGATGTAAGTTATATGCAATTGTCCTGCTAAAAAATGAGGGCGAGGAAAAAGGGTTAGAAAACCTTCATGTGGTACGAGAGTTTGCTTACATCTTTCTAGAATAGTTATCTGGTTGTCGCCCGAAGGAGAATTGGAGTTTACAATTGACCTGAAACCCGGAACCAAACCTATAGCAAGAACACCTTATCGGATGTCGACCCCTGAGTTACAGGAGCTGAAAATGCAACTAAAGGATTTGTGGGACCTAGGACGTGTATGTCCAAGTGTGTCACCTTGGGGTGTGCATGTTATTTCCATAAGAAGGATGGGTTATGGAGACTCTATATTGGCTACCGTCAATTGAACAAGGAAACGATCAAGAACCAGTATACATTGCCAAGAATAGACGATTGTTTGATCAAATGAATGGAGTGAGGTGTTTTCAAGGATCAAATTGAGACCAGTTTATCACCATTTACGAATTAAAGAGGAAGATATTCCTAAGACCGCATTCAAGACGAGGTTCGGACACTTTGTTTGGACTGAAAAACACCTCGGGGTATGCATGAGCCTGAGGAATGGGGTGTTCAACGAATACTTGGACAAGTTTGTTCAAGTATTCACTGATGACACATTGATATATTCTAGGATGACGAAGGAGCATGATGAAATTTTGCGCTTAGTATTACAGTGTTTACGGGAACCATCGAATACTCTTTTATCAATCGAGGATTCATTATTTAGGGCATGTTATTTTTAGCGAAGGCGTCGCTATGGATCCAGTGAAGGTAGAGGCTATTATGGAATGGCATACGTCGATGAACATACCAGAAGTACGTAGCTTCATGGATTTAGCAGGATATTATCGACGGTTCGTTGACGGTTTTTCGAAGATAGCAAATCCAATTACAGAACTGCAGAAGAAAAACCAGAAGTAGTATGGACCAAGAAGTGCACAAAATCATTTTGAAGGGTCAATGGGCTACTAACGACAGCGCCAATACTGAAACTCCCTGACATGGACAGGGATTGCTTGGTATGCGTAGATGCATCCAAGGAAAGTTTAGGTGGCTTATTGACACAAGACAATCAAGTGATCGCCTACATCTCAAGGAAATTAAGAAGGCATGAGGAGAACTATGCAATGCATGAATGAGATTTATTGGCCATTATGTAGGCCTGGAGAATGTAGAGACACTATCTGTTTAGATGGAAATTTGCACAAAAAGAGGATCATTGCGGAATGCAGTAAATTTTGGGCAGAATGAATTGAACGCACAACAAAAGTGTTGGTCAGATTTACTTAGCAAATACGATTTGAGATTAAGTACATTAAATGAACGGTGAACAGATCGGCAGATGCATTGAGCCGAAGACCACGCATATTCTCGGTGATACCTCTTCATTCGAATCTTCGAGAAGGGATTATGACTATACATTTCGACGATGACTGGTATAAAGAGGTTAAGGAAATTTCGGGCAATACACCATGACGATACCAAGTTTGAAGGTTATACAATGGACAATGACGAATGGATGAGGTATAATAACCAGATTTTCATACCTCCTAACGAAAATTGGAGAAATTTAATCTTAAGCGAAGCTAATAGAGAAGTATGCATGGCTCATCCAAGGGTCACAAAGATGAGGGAAAACTTGGAAGGGATGAAGGTGGACATAGTTCGCTACGTGGCGAGGTGTCTAGAATGACAGCAAGTGAAGGATAAGAATAGACCTCCGGTAGGATTACTGCAACCACACACTATTGTAGAATCGAAATGGGAGGTCATTTCGATGAAATATATTGTTGTATTTCTGCTTACGACAAGGAGGCATGACTCAATTTTTGTGGTAGTTGACACTCTGATGAAGAGTGCACACTTTATTCATGTGCGTTCGACGTATCAGGCTCCAAACATACCTATAATTTATCAGCGAGATGGTGAGACTTCCTGGTGTGCCAAAAAGAATCATATCTGATAGAGGATCAATGTTTATAGGACAATTTTGGACTAGTTCCCCAGAGACCATGGGAACACAACTGAACTTTAGTACAACATATCACCCTGAGACAGAAGGGAAGACAGATGGAATGAACCAAATTTTGGAAGATATGTTGTGTATGTATGTATTAGACCAAAAAAAACGTTGGGAGATTTATTTCCACTGGTAGAGTTTGCGTACCACAACAACTATCAAGGTACCGTTAAGATGGCACCATTTGAGTTTCTCTATGGATGACCGTATCGGAATCCATTAAGCTGGGATAGACTTGAATATAGGGTCCTGGTGGGACCAGAAATGATCCAATAAATGGAATAACAAATGAAAATGATAAGACAAGGGATTAAAGAAGCGCAAGATTGGTAGAATAGTTATGTTGATGCGCATTGCATTGGCCACAACTGCAAAGTTGGAAACTGAGTTTTCTTGCAGGTGAAACCGCACCAGAGTTCGATTAAGCTCAGAAAGGGTGCTAAAATTTATCCAAGGTTGGTGGGGCCTTTTGAAGTTATGGAAGGGAAGGGCTTGAGGCCTATCGACTAGCCTTGCTTGATTCTTTGAGGCGTATGCATGATGTTTTTCATGTATCTATTTTGAGACATTATGTTAGTGATCCTACACATGTGATTGACATGAGTTCCTTGAAGGTGTCAGACGAGGGTACAATCACGGAGGATCCAATCCTCATTCTAGACCATCACATTCGACAGTGGTGGCATTGAACAGTCGATCAGGTCAACGTCCAGTGGGACAATTATAGTCCATACTCGGTTACCTAGGAAGATGCATATGATATGCACCAACAATTTCCATATTTATTTGATAGTTAGACATTTCGGTCTTGTCAGATGCTTTATTTACTGCATATATATATTGTGAAACTTCTGGATGAAGTTTAAAACAAGAGGGGGTGTATGTAACATACCTCTCTTGTGAGAACATGTTATTGACTTATTCTTTGAGGACACTTGCGTGCAAGTGATCCGGTTTTAGTATATGGTTGTTTGTTCTCTTATGGATTCTTATGATCATGTTGATGGATTATGATGTTATATTATTTGATATCTATGTATTGACAGAAGTTATTAACGAGTTTCCCCTGAGTGTGTAGGACGCTTGACATATTGAGGATGTCAATGGCATCAATGGACCTCCTTGGACTCTGGATCGAGTTAGGGAGTGGATTGTATTGGTTTCAGTATTTTAATTTATGCATATGTGACATATGATTAGGTATATTATGATCTTTCTTATGGCTCATTGACAGAGTTTCGTTGATGGATTATGGCTGACGATTGCTTGATAATTAGACTTACATATGGAGTAAAGGGGCCATGAAAAGGAACCATATATTGAGGGAGAGATGTGGCAGCAACCATGTCATAGCCTACTAGCACTCTCGTCGATGCATGAATTGTAGGTTAACGATTAATTAGTTCGAGAGATCCACGATGTTGTGAGGGCAGACTAAGACAGTTACTTACGAATATTCTAAGGGCTGCAAAATAAGGCAGGGTCCTTATTCCTTAGAGGCCCTTAGTCTCTCACAAGGTCACCTGAATGGAGTATTGACTCCAGGGGTTGGACAACTACCAAAACTATTCAAAGGAGTGTGGCACCCTTGGAGCATGTAGTGAGTCTTGAAGGGCATGTCGTGTGATTAAAATTTGAATCAAAGGTGAGTGGCACCCTTAGAGCACGGAGTGCATCTTGAAAGGAACGTCACGGTATAAAAAAAATGAGTCAATGAGTCTAGGTGGCCTAGAAAACTTGAGTGAATGTTAAACCTTATAAAATCTTGAGCACTTGTCGAATTAATTAATTGATTAATTAATTAACTAAAGAATGAATTTATTAAGTACAATCCCTAACGGTCTAGGCGTTTGCAAATAAATATTTAACTAAGCCTAAGTCTAAGTGAGTGAGAAGACTAAAAACTAAATTTTTAAATTAAATAATGAGGGGATGAAATAATCAAATTAAGAATCAATAAAAATAAAACAAATCTAAAGAAGTGATTCGATACACCTTGTGCAAGTAAATTCCAAATTAGAAATTAAAATAAGAAAGGAATAAAGTGTACAAGAAGGTGTAAGCATAGAAAGGTATCTAAAATTCTTGTCAAACTAGAGAACATTCCTATTTTAACTCAACTCTGTTTTAGAAAGCCGTCAGTCATAAATGGGAAATAAAGGGACAAATAGGAGCGATTTTAGGAGGGGATTTAGGATGGGTGAGAGGATTTGACATTTAATTAAATTAAATCGTCGATTTATTGGTGCAACCAAGGGAACTGGTGACAAGTGTATGGGGGGAATAATTCCTAATTAAATATTTTTAAATGAATTAATTGTGAAAATGGCAAGTAGTCACTAAGGAAATTCTATAAAACAAATGGTTGAGAGGAGGAAAGGGGACACACAGGTTATGAGTAAGGTTATTCTAGAGAAATTTTGATTGGTTTTACTTGTGAGAGTTGGGATACCAAGCGAGAGATAGAGAGAGTCGTGGCTCTACCTTGCAAGGTGAGTTGGGAGCTAGAGGATTCTGGTTGGGTTTGGGTGTGGACCCTTTGTGGATCGGGGGGCTAAGGGGGAAGAATAGTACCCCTAGCGTTAGCTGGGAGGTACCAATGAAGTCTTCATGGTTAGCAAGCGAGGAACTGAACAAAACGCAAGCGCGAGGAAACCTCTTCAAATTCTCGTCGACACTGGTTATGGCATTTCCTTTGGTTTTTACATTGAGACACTATTGGATTAATTGAGCGATGTTTGATATGTATAAAATTAATCAATGATTGTTGTGCTACACTAAAAGCTTCCTTCCACCAATATAAAATCTGGTTATTACAGTTGCTTTTGTTGCATGAATTTAATTATTGAATGTAACTAAATTATTACTGTTGTAGAATAAATTAGTGTTAGTAATGCAACCAAGCTGCACAACTTAAATCCTTGAATGAAATTAAATTAGTATTGTTAAAGAAGAAATTAGTATTAGTAACGAAACCACGTTGCTCAGACTTAATTTTTTATTGTAACCAAATTCTTTACTCCTGCAAGGAGTTTTATTTGAAATGTAATAAGTTGTATATATTTCACGAATTGACTCATTGACTGCAACCCAAGCTATTTTGTTTCCAACGAAATTTTCTTGAGAGATCCTTCACTGAGATTGCAGAGAGCCTCACGAAATTGTATCTTGGGTGATCCTTTCCTCCTGAACATGCCAAGATCCACACGATTTTACCTTCAAGCGATTCTCTAAACCTGTGCGTCCTTATTTACGAAATCGCCCTATGCCTAGAACCTGGCTTTCTTCCTTATGTTGGCTTTGCGTTTTGGGTACACACTTTTCACCCGACAGTCTCTATGTTTATGGGTAGAATAAAATTTCCCACCGAATGTGAATTAGCCTGGACTAACCCCTAAATTTCTCTACATTGGGCGTGTGAAATTCTCTTGTGTTTTTCTGCATTGGGGGCATGTGAATTCTCCCTAAATTGCTCAGCGTTTATAAACTTACTTTCTCTGTGTTTTTATTTACCCATATAGTCAGCGCTTGTGGGAACCTCTTGGTGGGGATCACCCTTGATTCCATGTTTCTTTCTTAAGAGAAGGATTGAATGTGTTATGCACATTCTCCCAGTGAGTTGGTATTCTTAAACTCTGCATTTTTCTCCCTCAAATGTCCCAACAAATTTCTCTCCTTTTCTCTGTGTTTTTCCCTTATTACCAATGTGTTTTCCTCCCTTAAACGTCCCAATGAATTTCTCTCCTTTTCTCTGCATTTTTTCCATATTACCAATGTGTTTTCCTCCCTTAAACGTCCCTACAAATTTCTCTCCTTTGCCTTGTGTTTTTCCCTTATTACCAATGTGTTTTCCTCCCTTAAATGTCCCAGCAAATTTCTCTTGTTTGCTCAGTGGATTTTCCCTTATTATCAGTGTGAAATTCCCTCATTGTCTCTACGAAGATTCTCCTTATTTGTGTCAACACCTTTAACTCAAATTCACAGTGATGTAGTGATCAATGCCCAACGATTTTTGTGAGCAATGCCCAGTGATTTTCACGAGAAATGCCCAATGATTTTCTTGATCAAATGCCATGTGTGTTTGGGGTAAACCTCCCTTTATTTATTGGCGTAACTATGTGTTTAACTTCCATCCACATCTACATTTGGTGTGCTAATACTATTGATTGCATGTGGAGGAGTCCCATGTGAAATTCTTCCTTTTCCCTTGCATTTTTTTTAGGTTTACCTCTGTTGTGTATTGATTTATAAAATCTGGTTTTTGTGGAACCTTAATGAAAGAAGAAGTGGAGCATGCAATTGTTGGTAGTGTTCCTTTTCCAACCTTATTTGGATACTTAATGGGCCTAGAGTTCCTTTACTTGTTTAAATAAGTTGGTCGATCCCTCAACTTAAATGGGATATTATTTTAGTCTAGAGTTTCTTTTCTTTTTAATAGAGTCAGGTCCTCCTTTAAACCTAAGTTGGATTTTACTTATCCTAGCGTTATTGTTATGGTTAGGTTGATTGTGGCCTTCTCTACTCCCTCCAACTGATAGGTAGTTGATTTGAGGTCTCTTGATAATGTGAATAGGGATAACCTTAAGTTTGACATAAAAAGGTTTTTGGCTCTTTAATGGCTTGCGCTGAGTCCTCATGGAACTTCCCTACCGAAATTGATAGTAGTAATGATTCTTATGTTCACTTAGAGAGGAGTTTATATTTTCCTATGGTCCCTAAATGGAAGTAAAAATATGTATCAAAACCATTTGGTTGCTTAATGAAGAATGGACCTGTCGTAGGACTCTTAAATAAATATAAAAATTTTAACTTGATTCCTATGTTTTTATTATGTATTCTAATAAGAGTCCATAGGAAGGGATGGTATAGATGAGATAGATACTTTGTTGGGGCAAACAATTGACTAGAAATTTATTGTTGTCAAATTCATTTGTGCAAGTACTTATTAATACTTGTATGTTATACAATTATACATCTAAGGAATCACGCTCATGCTCTTGGGGATTCTCTTCACCTTATGTATAGTTGATTTATCAAGTCTTAAAGTGTGGTTTAGGTTGGAATGCTCCCTCAGTGGTGAATGCGTCCTTGAATTAATGTATGCAATTTGTAGTCGGACTATTGTTGAATGGTATTGTAGGTGGTATTGGCATCATTTACTTGACAAATGATGTAGTAAATGTTACTCTTACTCCATTAATGAGTTGATGGATGATCATTTATATGATTAGATTTCATTACATGATGAATAGAATTCATGACTTCTCTTGCGCCATGATTGATGTTGACAAACAATTGATTAAGTAATTATAATATTTTGTGCCATGAGAAAAATTGATGATTACTCATGCGCCTTGTAATTAATGTAAAGTATGATTTATTATTTGATAGATATATTTTGCACCATGGAATAAAAATGAATGAGTACTCTTGCACTATTGATTATGTGGATGCATGTTTGTTTTAGAATTGGTTTACTCTTGCGTGATTAAATAAAGTTGATGTACGATTGATCAAGTAATTGATTCTCTTGCGTCATCCAAATATTGTTGATGTATGTTTTATTTAACAACCATTACAATTGCGCCATTAAATATTTGATGCATTATGGATTGATAACTAGATCATTAATTCCCCTTTTAATATTGTTGATGCATTGTTGATTTAGAACTAGAATACGTTTTTGTTGAATTATTGTTGATATAAGACTGATATCTAGACTAGAGCTATGAGTTTTGATTGATTAATGGATTTAGACACCTCCTTGTTCCTCAAAACAGTCGCCAACCCTGAGACCTTAAGTAGTCAAAATCAATTGGATGAATCATGGGCTTGAGCATTGCTTATGTGTCCTGGAGGTCCTAACCTTGCAGGATAGGTTGGGCAGGTAGTTATTTGGTGTTTAGTGTCTAGTTGATCTTAATTATTTTTTGCTTCAAATGATTACGAAGTGTTGAACTATGTCGTTGTTATTTATATTTATGCATTGAACATGTGTCGATGTTATTTCTGTTAATGCAATGCTTATGTATCATTTAGTTACAATGATGTGTGTTGTTGTTGGGTCGTAACAAGTATGAATTGTGTTGACGTTATTTTCCTTATGCACTTTAAAAACAAATTACATTTGTACCTCGATGTTCGTTGGCATAATGGAGGGGTCGTTACATCCAAGAAAAGAAAATAGATCAGCAAAAATAACCATAATCTGAACTATAGAAAGCAAAAAATTCAGTTGCAATACAATTAGATTAATACACCAATTCATATGTTATAATTCATGCATATGAATGTTATTAAAATAAAATTACATTTCTAGTTAAGCCTAAAAAAACATAGGCTTTCTTTACATATGTTTTTCTTGATTAATTTAAATGATAAGTCATTTTATTTGATTCTCATAAAATTTCTCATTTTTTTTTTAATATTTGATTTTCATAGATAAATTTCATAGATCCTTGGTTGATAATTATTAGACAAATGCATAAGAAAATGATGGTTCATGTGTTGATACAATACATCTTTCTCACATTTAATTCAATGAAAAAATGATAATGAGATAGTAGTTTTTATTATTGTTTCATGGTTTTTATTGCCATTTATCCATTGATTGAAAAGTAAGTGAGTAATATATTCAAATAGAGAATTTGAGAAATTATCTGTTTTAGTGCATAAGTGATCAAATATATTCAAATAGAGAATTTCAAACAATAAGCCTATATTCCTTGATTTAATGTGATGTTGTTTTATCTAATGACAATGATAATATTATCATACATAATAATGAAATTAAAATTTTATTAGTAAATTAAAAAGTGAAAAATCTATGAATTAGTTAATTTGTACAAAAGTATTATTGAATAAAATATTTTGTCCACTAAAAATCCAGGCATGATAGTTCATTGGTTGAAAAATAAACATAGATAACAACAATTTAAAAAAAAAAAAAAAAAAAAACTATGATTTCTATCCAAAAATTTACATATATTAAAAAATCTTGATATCTTAATTTGACTCAATAAATTATCATACATAAAATACATAAAAGAGTATACTTCAAAAAACTTATCATACATAAAATACATAAAAGAGTATACTTCAAAAAACTTGGCTATATTGAAGAATGCATCTTACGAATATAAATATTTTTAAATACAAACAAATTTTGATTTTCTTACATATTTTGATTTTCTTACATATGAAAATATTATTAAACACAAATAAATTTTAGTTTCCCTTAAAAATCTTGTGATATAAAAATACTAAAGTTTATCATACTGAGATATTAAGGCAAGGACTAGTTGCTTAGCTATTACCCTTGTTTACTATATTTATTTTCATTATTCAATTGTGGTTTACTTATTATTTTTTTCCAAAGAAAAAAAGCATAACTTTTATTAAAAGTAATAAAAATTACATTATGTATAAAGCATACAGATAGAAAGCATTTAGGTCTGAGATAGATTTCAACACATATAGGGAGAAAGGCATAGCACAAATGGCCCTGAAAAAGCGGTCTCATTACATATGAAGTTGACACATAAAATAACCATCAATCTCAGCCAATAAAAATGGCAGAAAGAAGATCAGAAGAGAACCTGGACGGACCAAGCCAGAGAGGCAAGTAACCCCCACAAAATACGGGTCCAAAAGGACAATAAGAGAACCTGCAACCATTGAGGGGAAGCCAGAAGTCGCACGCCCTAGACAGGCCTCAAAGTGTTGACCCCACCAGCCAAAATCAACACCGCATGCCCGTAGAAGTAGGACATCAAAGCTCTGGAGAAAACCCTGCCAAGAAGAAACATAAAACTCAAGCATCGGCTCCACACCATAGACCAATGGGGGACACAGGGATCCCCGACCACCATGACCACCAAGAAAACCCTAACAATGCATCAAGCTCTGAACATACCAGTAGGGATGGACTAGTGAGGACCACACCCTCAGAAAAATTTGAAAGAACCTCCACACACATTAAAGGATAAAAGAAAGAATAGTCATGAAACCCACAAACAACTGATCAGACATCAAAAGCCAGATCCAGGGGGACGAAGCCCCACAAGAAACCATGAACGAGCCAGCAAGAAACCAAAGAGAGGGAAATGCCAAAAACTTTGTCGAGAGAAGGGAACAAAACACACCACCCATAAAAAACCAGAGATGAATCAGACCAGATCTGGGAAGCAAGAAACCCTCTCAAAAAAGAGGAAACAAAACTACTGAAACCAAAGAAGTTATGCCACATGCATGATGGAACGAAAGAAGAACCGAGGCATCTAGGAAATATGAGGACCCAAGCACCGATAGGGACCGCCTCCCTAAATAAAAACTGATCTGGAAACGAACATCATGATTTGGGCAGAAAGAGCCATGCCCACCAGCATAGAACCAGATGCAGCTAAGGAAGAGGGCCCGATCTAAAACTCTCAGCAAAGAAAAACCCTGAGGATTACCCCGCAGCAGGGAATAAGTGTTGAGAAGATATTGCTTCAAAGACTCAATGGGAAATCTCCAGGATCAAGGACAAGAAACAAACGTTGCACGTGACCACCAAGAAAAAAAAAACAAAAGAATGGGGATTGTGGCCAAGGAAACCATAGCCGCATCCCCCTCCCCATCTCCTCGACTAGTTGGTTTATATCTTCTTCTGATGATTGATTGTTTCTCTTTCCCTATTTTGTTGTGCCTTTCACCTCTTGTCTTTTTGTAAACAACTGATACCACTGATTATAAATACACTGCTATCAAATTGTGGTTTACTTATTATATTATATTGATAGTCTTATTTTTAGAAGGGTCAAGGTTGAATCCTATATTGGGTTTGTACTTCAATGATTGTAATGTGTTTTTTTTTTGTCTTTATAGTTGTACAGGTTAAAAATTAAGATGACTTGTATTCACATTCAAAAGTTATATTTGCTTATTTAATTACGACAAGTTATTAAAGTTACATTTGCATCTCCTCTCATTCAGTTTTATTTCTTAAAAATCATTTTTTTCATACAGAGTATTGCCTTTTTTTCTACACTATTATAATTTTTTTTGGACTTTGTGTTCCTACCTTGTATAAGGGTAATTGAAACACAATGAATGGTGTATTGCTTTTTTCTACACCATTATAACGTTTTTTTTGAATTTTTGGTCCTACCTTGTTTAACATAATTGAAGCACATTTCATTGTTTAACCTTCTACAAATTTTGTGCATATGCCTCCTTTACCATTGTATAACTTAATTGAAGCACATTTCATTGTTTAACTTTCTACAAATTGTTTGCATAAGCTTTATTTATTACTTTATTTTTTGATGTCAAGATAACATAAAATGTTTAATTTATTCCTAATCTTAGCAACAACCTTAATAAACTTAGTGAGGAGTTCACTTGCACATGTTTCTTATGATAATTTATTTTATTTTTGCAATAATTAAACAACATACCAAACCATGGTCGACAAATAGGAGCGATTTGGAGCTGGAGGGTGCAAGGTGCTTGTGGCATTGATCTCCTAAGATTTTAGGTGCAGTGGTTGAGTAAGAGATATTTTTGTGGAGGGATTTGTTGGATGTCAATTCTAACCCTTGGAAAGAATGGATATCCTTAGCATGTGAGTATGGCATGTGTTCTTCTGATTGCCATGCTATTATGGAGATCATTGGTCTTATCCCTCTAGAATATCTTTTAAAGGTGAATATAGATATTTTGGGGCCATTTTGGCGTGATTGGGAGTGGACTTTTGGGCACCCCTTGGTTACTTATGATTTTTGTGTATTTTACTTCATTCTTCATCAACGCCATCAACTTGGTCCAACTCTTAATATGTAGTGGATGCATTATGATGCCAAGAGTAATTATATCTGAAGATAACATAATGTGGTCATTAAGGGTATCTTATAAGCTCCAATTATTTGCTTAGTTGGTGCTCTATTAGGGCCTTCCTTCCAAGGCCCCCTAGCTAAGAGAATTTTTTTAGATGGGTTTTTTCCTTCCCATCTTAGGGTAGAAATAATGAAGCATTTATTTTGGGATTGTCCTTTGGCTAGGTTATGTTGGGAGCATGTTCAATCTGATCTATCCGCTATTCTACAACGGTGCCTTCATCGGCATGCAATTCATTGGGTCACTCTGAATTCAGGGTTCATTCTTCTCTAAGGAGTATTTAACATTGCTTGAGAATTTATGCTATGTTTGTTCTTTAGAAGCTTCGATGCAAATATGTTTTCAAGAATGACATTAACTCTGTTTTCTTTTTGTCTTTTATGGAGAGAAGATGTACATATGTTGTTGTTGGTTAAAGGGTTTCTTATTGATCAAGGATGCCAAGTTATTAGATTTTGGTGCTTATTTAAAGTTACTTTAAGGAAGAGAATGTAAATACCATTGTATATACCCTTCTAATCTTTGTTTTTTCATGTAAATATATGCATTATTTTTCAATAAAAAAATAATAAAACCATATATTTACCAAATTGTGATATTTATATTACATGAGAATCTAAGGATGTACGATCTTTCAAATTGTCAACAAAAAATAATACATCAAGTTATAGTTTTAATACGATATGATATGGTTGTAATTTAAAAAAAATTGTTATCAATATATATTTATGAATATCTAAATATATGCATTATTTTTCAATAAAAAAATAATAAAACCATATATTTACCAAATTGTGATATTTATATTACATGAGAATCTAAGGATGTACGATCTTTAAATTGTCAACAAAAAATAATACATCAAGTTATAGTTTCAATACGATATGATATGGTTGTAATTTAAAAAAAATTGTTATCAATATATATTTATGAATATCTACATTATAATATCTTAGAAACAAAAGAAAAAGAAATCAGATTAATATCCATAAATATGGTTTGGAAAACCAAACATATAATGTGTAGTATCCTCTAAGGAATCCCCAATGAGTCTATGAATCGTGCTACATTATATTACATTTTTTTCTTTTGTTTAAAAGCTTTCAATTTATATTGGTAGCTAATATTTATCAAAATGTTTATTTTGAACATTTTGAAAAATGTTATAATTATAATATCAACACAAAAAGTTTGACAATATGAGATAGTTGCATTATCAACAAGATTAAATTACAACTTTGTCCATATTTAAATAGTTGTTGAGCATAGGTTGATCCATATATTATTTTAATTTTGTAATTTTAATCATGATGAAAAATATAGCACATAATCCAAAATATTCATTCCATTTTAATATTTCGAGCGCTAATTCCATGTGACCAGGACGTCGGCTTGTCCGGGATACCGGGGGATCGTTTTACCGCCAACCAGTTCTGTGTTTTACGTTGGTCCCGATCCGGTATATCCTGGGTTACCAGGGGGATCGGACCACCGTGCCATCGGGGGAACCACCCTTCATTTCGTTCAGCTCGGGGTCCCGATAGAAGAATATGGATCGTCGATCTGGTAGTACTATGCTCCAAATCTAATCCTAACCGTCCACTCGAAAGTAAGAAAAGACACTGGAATTTTCAAAGGGTTTCGTCTGGTCCGATTATAGGACGATGAATATCGATCTTCAATCCATCGGACGGCTAGATATACTCGTGTCACAATATTGTTAAAGCTCGGATCACCATTGATCCTTACAGTGATCAATGATGGATCTTCTCCTTGCCTAGAATAAAGCTCCCTCTCGACTTCAAGCCTACAACTTCCTTATTCTTGGCCTCTCTCCTCACACACACATTCAACATATGGATTCATAGGGACAGTACACAATGGTTAACACATAAAAATATAACTCTCAAGAATACAAGAGGCTCACAAATATACAAATTTCATTATATTGAGCTTGAATTACATACAAAGGGCCTCGTTGGGCCTGGTTGTTCTCGCTTGATTTTACATTGTGGATGGCCTCTCCCAATTACGCCTGGAGGTTTACATATTTAAACAAGAACAATAAATAGGATTAGATCATTTCAGATCCGATCTACTCTCAACAAATTGTCCAAAACAACAATTTCATAATAACAACCAACAAACTCTATATATTTTGAGGAAATCGTGTCCTCAAGGCCACGCTTGTCTTTTGGAAGGTCCTGAAATTTCAACTTTGATTCGGAGGGTTTATGCTCTTGCATCAGACTCCCTGGCTAGAAAAACTTTTCATGAGCTCCTTGTCATGTGTCTTCATTGTTGCTTCATCTTCACTCTCTGGTATTCCTTTTCTTCATGCATCATTCACTGTATGCTAAGCTTCTCCTCATGCTCGACAATGAGCTGCAACTAATCCTATGCAATAACAAGTCTTCTACCTTACTACATAATACCTCACTGAGCTTCCCTCCTAAGCTCTGTCTTTTGGTATTCTCCTGGTTCTCTCCTCTAAAACCTTTCGAGCACTCCTTGGTCTAGGATGTTGCAAATCTTCTCACTCTCACGCAGAGAAATCTTTCCCTGCACTCTGATACTTGATGAAATCAAGTGTCCTGGGATTTTCTCTCGCTCTAATACCACTTGATGAAGATCGATTCTAGGGGTCCTTCAGATCGACTTTTCCTTGAGTTCGATCCTCAGACCTGTGGGTTATTTGGCCCACCTAATGGACCGAACTCGTCCATGGCATCATCAAACTTGAATAAATTTCCTTTCATATGTACCCTGAATAATTGGAGTCTCTTCCTTGAATTGCAAGCCATCAAGTTCATAGGAACTTCATTGATATTTTTCACAAGCCTCAATCGTGTTCTCCTTCCAACTCTCAGTGTCGTCCTGCTCGATGTCGTAGGCTCCTTTATCTACACTCGACACCCTCGAGAAATCATTGGCATTAAATCTTCATCCATCTCCCTTTAATATTTCGGGTGCTAATTACATGTGACCATGACGTTGGCTTGTTGGGGATACTGAGGGATCGTTTTACCGCCAAGAAGTTCTATGTTTTACATTGTTCCTAATCTGGTATATCACAGGTTACCAAGGTGATCATACCACCGGGGGAACCACCCTTCATATCGTTCAACACACAACCAAACTCTTATCTGATCTATGTTATCATAAGATCGGAATGTCAGGATGTCGGCACGGGTTGCTACTTTGTATTTAGTTTGATAGTGTGTCAAGGGACTGGTATGTTGGGGTCGTGATAGAAGAATATGGACCGTTGATTTGAAAGTACTATGATCCATATTTGATCCTAACCGTCCACTCGAAAGTAAGAAAAGACGCATGAATTTTCAAAGGGTTTCATATGGTCCAATTATAGGATGATGATTGTCGATCTTCAATCCATCGGACGACCAGATCTACCCATGACACGACATCATTAAATGTCGGATCACCATTGATCCTTACAGTGATCAACAGTGTATCTTCTCCCTGCCTGGAATAAAGCTCCCTCTCGATTTCATGCCTGCAAATTCCTTATTCTCGGCCTCTCTCCTCATACACATTCAACATATGGATTCATAGGGATTATACACAATGGTTAACACATCAAAATAGAACTCTCAATAACACAAGAGGCTCACATATATACAAATTTCATTAAATCAAGCTCGAATTACATACGAAGGGCCTCACTGGGCTTGGTCATTCTCGCCTAATTTTACATTGTGGTTGGCCTCTCCCAATTATGCCTGAAGTCTTACATATTTAAACAAGAACAATAAATAGGATCAGATCATTTTAGATCCGATTTGCCCTCAAAAAATTGTCTAAAACAACAATTTCACAATAACAACGAACAAACTGTATCACAAATTTCGAGGAAATCGTGTCCTCAAGGCCATCCTTGTCTTCTAGAAGGTCTTGGAATTTCAAATTGGATTTGGGGGTTTATGCTCCTGCATCAATTAATTTGCATATCAATATCCCGTTGTTGGCATCAACTAGACTAAATTTGGAGACATACTCTGGAAACATTATGATGATGATGTCTCTGGCATACATCGCTCTGCATTCTCTCTATTTCCCCTCATAATGCATGAGGAAATTGTGATCATATTTGGAGGCTTCCAATAAAAGCACCATTCTTCCAGTGGCATGATGTTTTTGTTCATACTTGATGTGAGCACTTCATATTGGTCATTAAGAGCAAATGGATGAGGATGTGCCATCGATTATTGTTTCAAGATGGTCTCTCTTTTCACAGTGGATATGCTCGGCCTCAATGATTGCACGATGGATATTGGCATGGATCTGTTGGTTTTAGCACATGGATGATAGATGAGTTTGTACAGGTGAGGAGAGATCCTAGTACTTCATTTTTCTATTGTGATCTTATGATGATGCTTGATGTATTAGATACTACCTTATCTTATGTTCTTGCTCACATATGATGTTATTGCTTTCTATATGGGTCATGACTGTGGTGATCACTGGTGTAATCTGATAATAAATCATAACACTCTAAATTATTTTCCTTTACTTAGTTGTACCATGGTGGGTCATAATTTTCCTTTAGATAAGTGTTGTCACCTTTGAGTTAAGTTGTACTACTAGGGGCCTAGGTAGGTGTAGTGGTCATTTTCCCTAGTCATATTTCACACCTTGTCATTTTCCCATCATTTCCATGCACATTCATCATTTTCCCTTTCATGGTTGACGTATCATATGTCATATAGCAAGGTCCAAAATAAATAAAGGAAAATCTCATGTATGAAAAGCTTAAGTAAATTCAAAAGAGATAAAAATGTTGGAGGTTGATGCAGCCAAAAGAAAAAGTCAAATTGTAAAGCTTGAGTCGTGCGACCTTGTAATAAATCCCAATTTCCCCAAGTCACATGCTAAAAATGACATATCAAAAGAAAAGGGACCAAGTCAATGAAAGAAAAGACAAAAAAGATTTAGTAAGAAAAAGAGTCTCAAGGAATGGTAACTCAATGCTAAGTGCTCCCTCTCTAAAGGCACACATGTCGAATGAAATGATAACCCCTATCTCTTGAAAGCTAGAAAGGGAATACCTACACATCATCCTATGTGGCTATGAGATTAAACTTATGAAAATACATTTTCCCTAACACCACATTCATCACATCGCATACTCATAACTTAGAGTCCTAAGAAACACTGCTTGTATTAGGGGTTGTCACATGTAATAGAGGTTATTGATGTATTCACCATGGTTAAACCTAGGAGAGGATAAAAATTAAATGAGTTATTAAGAAGTTAAAGGATGTCACTTAATGATTCACCATCTAATGACACATATTTCAAGGCATTACTCATCATTGTGATGTAGCACACTTCATTAGGAGTTGTGTACTTTCCTAGAGAGTTGTATTCATGCCTTGGGAGTTGTCTATTTCCTTAGGTGTTGCATCTCTTTCCTAGGGCATTGTGACATGCCTAAGGCCTTGTGACATTGCATTGGGAGTTGTGACAAAAGGACTTCTACACCTTTTGAACCACACATGCCACTTATTTCCTCACTTGGAGGGGTTGAATTGCTTCTTGGACCGTGATACATGCATTTGAGGCACAAATTTCCCCTTGCACTCACTTGCATATTTTGAGGAGTACGATGGAGTACTTTGAGGGGCCATCCCTCTTTATTGGTATAGATCCACACCTGTGGAGGTTGTTGGAGCATTTTGATGATATGGTGTTACATCTTGTTGGGTCAACCTCCTTGAGGAGGGTGTCTATTATGATTTGACCACATATATTGTACTATTTTGAGGATCACATCCACTTTGTTGGGCCATCTATTATATTGATGTTGTACATGTGGCATTTGTCCACCATAAAATATTGTTGTTGACTTGTCCTCTTGTTGGACATGCATTATAGAAACAATATTCATGAAAATCCTAAGTATGGAGGATACGTGCAGTAGAAGAAGAAATCATACAAGGCATAAGCAAAGTGTGTATTTGAGGCACATTCAGGAGTGTGTAGTTGAGGCACATTCAGGAGTGCAACACGCAGTAAGAGAATAAAGAAGAAGAATAAAGAAGAGAATAAAGCAAGAAAAAAGGAAGGATAGCAATTCGACATGCTAAAAGAAGAAAGACACACAAAAGAAGGAAGACCAGTTGTCGAGAAGGAAAAATCAGCATGCAGACGTAAAATCAAAGAAAGAAAGCCTGAAAAGCAAGTCAAAACGAGTTGTCATGATAAGTAATTGGGTTTTTGGGATAAGAAAAGAAGGGTTTTAAGCCTTAGATTTTATGTATAAATATGTAATGGGTTCGGAAGATAGCGGTTCCAATCTGTTGAGAGTTCATGTTCAGTAAGGAGAATGATAGAATAGGCTGAGAAGGAGAGAGACTATGTATGAGTATTAGGGAGAAGTTGTAGAGAGATAGGCTTGCATTGCAGAGCGGCTAAGAAAGATGGAGAAAGAGATAGCATGATATATCTATTGTAAGTGTGGTGCGCAAGCCTAATACGATTACAAAAATAATAATAAAGAAGTTAGTTGTTGTAGGCGTAGCCCAAAGTTGGGTGAACCACGTTAATTATTGTGTCTACTTGTCTCTCTATGTGATTAATTATGACTATCTCTATATGCATGTTAGACTAGATTTTTTTTGCGTAGTAGTTATGAATGTTATAGTAATTGGTTTATGTTATAGTCTGCAGTACAATGGTATTATCTAACGAAATTCACTAAGTAACCAGGGAAGAACAAATATAGAATAATGTGCACAAAATAATTAAGTAAGAATGAATAAGATGATCGCCTCCCATCCCCTCACTACTGCAGAAATGCAGTTCATGCAACCCCAATATATGACTCAAGTGAGACTTCACTTGCATGCAGGTGATGCCGAAAGGGCCAATGTTTGAAGGGTTTTGTTGGTTAAAGTAACTTGAACCTAGAGTCTTATAACCGCGTTCCAACAAATGGTTCTGTTGTCGGAACCCAGAATCTATGATTGAGGGAATGTTTTCGAGGTTGGCTTAGAAAGAGATCTCAGAATGGCTAGAAGGGAAGGAACAATAATTTTCTCGAAAAGAGAATAGAAACCCTTGGATGAGCGACAAGCAATTGATGCAAAAGTATGTGTACACATAACTGCATGAGATTTTCTTTAGTGAATTTCTAATTATTTTGACTGAGTGGTTAGAAATATTAGTGGAGAATACTAGAAGGTACCGAACCGCAACGCCGAGGAAATGTACCCCCGAGTTAGTAAGGCAGTTGAATTATATAAGCAAAAAAAATTCTCGCACAGTTGATTTCTGGTCGGACAGTATATTGGGAGGGTATATTATAGAATTTGTAGTAGAGTGTACCCAGTCATACAGTTTTGCAAAAAGGGATTTCTTCAAAGGTCCGCGCAAAAGGTTTATGAAATTTCTAGGTACGTGGATAAAGATGTTACTGTGTGACAAGTGTGTGATGACAATGGACTCTGATTGAAGGGGATTTGCACACATAGGGGAATCGGGGGATGACAAGAGGATATTCTAAAGGTAGGAAAGAAAGAAGGAAGAAATGAGGGAATGGAATGATTGAGGATGAAGAGAACTAAAGAGGTTGTATCGGAAGAAGAAAACGAGTTTGAAGTATTGTGTAGTGGAAGAAGGTAGAAGCATTGAAAGACTGGGGTCGATAAAGGAGAGTCACACAGTGATACTGAGTGGAGAGGACCTTGCGCAATAGTCCATATCGTAGAGATACCACACATAAAAGGAGAAGAAGAGGAGTTCTAGTCCAATATTATAATAGAAGACTTGTTAAGTCCTACACAAACTGGATCATGTGTCGAATCCATGACCCCTTGTGCGTCATCAAATTCTGAGGTAATTGTTGAAAACTTATCAAAATCACTTGTAGTTAGTGGGGGAAATTAGAATAGTAATAGTCAAAACACTAGAGGCAGCACGATGACTCAAAGTCATCCAACATCACCAAGGGGGGGTGCTACACAAAACAACATGGTGGGGATAGAAAACACATTGAGATTTCCTGATTTCCAAGGAGTTGGGTCAGAGGACCCATAACAACATCTATTTGTCTACGAGACAATTTGGGTTGCAAATAATGTCCAGGATGAGGTCGTAAAGATTGCATAGTTGGAAACAACATTTAGAGGCCATGTGTTAGTCTTGTATATGAAGTTACAGAGTACCATGCCTACATGACAAGCCAAGAATTTGGAATAAATTAGACAAGCATTGTTGAAAGAGTTCAAGAATTCAAAGTCTGAGTCACAGTACATTATAGAATTAAAGGAAATCAAACAGGTACAGACTAAATCAGTTTGGGATTATGACCAATGTTGTAAGGATGTGATGGGTATACTAACATTCCAGATCCCTTATCAACAACATCAAGAATGGTTTATTGTAGGACTTCTACCACACATCCGCGGGCCATTGATTCAACAGAAGGTTGCATCACAACCTGAAGCTTTAGAGATTGCAATGAAATTAGAAGCATCCCCTATAGGAGATAGTGGAGGGATGGAAAAAGTCCAGACACGGTTAGATGCCTTAATAATTCGATTGGCATAACTCACAAAAGGAAAGGAGAAACAAGACCAAGTCTAGTGTACCAAGTGTAGGACTGAAGGCCACCACAAGGACGAATGCCCAACATTCACACAGTATTTGGAAACCGGAGCACCGAATCCATTATCTAGACAGGGATATTGTGAAATATGTAATAAATGGGGGCACCATTCGACTGAGTGTCCATTACTGCAAATGTATCATAGTATGCCAAGGAACTTATTTGGAAACTTATGCAAGTCAGTCGAACATGAAGAGAAGGATTGTTGCACATTTGGTTTGATGAGGGAGTGTACTTCAGATATGTACAAGATTCAAGAGGAGAATGTTTCCATAGAAGGAGGTTGTCCACAATATAATAATCTGAGAGGATTTAATCCAGGAAACAGAGGGAATTTCGGTAGAGGTCGAGGCAGAGGAAATTTTGGCAGAGGTAGAGGACTGATAATATGTTACAATTGTAATCAACCAGGACACTTATCTCGCAACTACCTGAATCTGTGTACAACTTGCACATATTTTAAAGAACTGGATCATGTGACCGAATATTGTCCTTAACTACTTGTGAAATGGCAGGAAAGAGGGAATCAGAACCAAAATCCAAATCAGAATGTACAAAAAATATCAGCCGAAAAATGTAATGAAGGACCTACAATAGCAGTTCTTACACACTAAGGAAATAGAACAGGGACTGATGTGATGAATGGAAGAAAGGAGGCTAAGCAATGGGTAAGGAAATCAGCAGGACCTATGCCAACCTTCGACCCTTATCAAGAAAATGAGAAGTATCAAAGGGCAAGAAAAGAGATACTAGGAATGGATTGGGTAGCATCAACATCATCTGTACCTCATGTCTGTGATCGCACGATGCCAGAGAAGTCACTTGGGAAGGTAAGTACTCTAAGATAATTCCTGAGAAGTTGTGTATAGTTAATGAAAGATGAAACTATGTTGAATGCACTATATGAAATGATTTATCATTGCACGCAATAAAGGGAAACTCCTATCACACAGAGGGTAGTGAATCAAGTACTGCGCAGAAAGAGGACCAATGTAGAATTCAGATTAAGTGTGTAGAATAGGGAATATGATTTGGATAATGTTATTTTAGACTTGGGATATAATGTGAATGTATTACCAAAGCAGACTTGGGAGATGATGGGGAAAACCAAGTTAATTTGGTCTCATGTTCAGTTAAGGCTCACAAATCAACACAAGATAATACCAATTGGTCGATTGACAGGAGTACCTGTGAATATAGATGGAGTGCATAGTGTAGCATACTTTGAAGTCATTGAGATCGTGGATGATAGTAAACCATATCCAAAACTGATGGGACTTGAATGAGAATTTGATACTCTAGAGATCATTAATATGAAGAGGAGAGAAATGATATTTGAAGTAGCAGACTTGAAGGTTACTACACCATTGGATCCAACAGAAGGAAAGAGGTACATAGAGACAGCAGGAAGGAACAAGATTGACAACTTGTATAAAATGATTGCATGGATGGATGATTATGTTAACCCCACTACAGATGGTGCATTAAGTTGGAGAAGTATTAGTTCATGTGCATCATATTCAGAGGAAGGTTTGGAACATTGGCAACAGAGGATGCATGAAGTATCAACTAGATGATGTGCATGCATAACTCGATCATTGTGTTGGATTGGAACAAAGCTATGTGATCCTCCTAGGTATGATGGATTGAGAGAGACTAGTTTGTTTGTAAAGTAATTTGAGTCACAGGTACCCAAACAACAAAGGTGGATAGCACTAGATGTTGTCCTAAAATCTACTCCAGCTAGATGGTGGGTTGCACACAAAGAGGGGATGGAAGACTAGTCACAGTGCCGAAGACTAATGCAAGTGAGATTTGGTACCAAGGTGGAGAGTATTTCGAAGAAGTATATAGGGGAAAGTGATCCAATGGGTCATGTTGAGCAGTGCAGAACCTTATGGAGTTTAGTACCGAAGAAATAATGGACGCACAAATTTATACATACACTAGATACAATTCTGAAGAACTGGTATCTGGAGATGGAAATGTGCAAAGAAACATCAAGATGGGACAAGATGGTTCAAAGGTTCAAGGTAAATTTTATCATTTGAACATGAATCTCCACTAACAGTTGCAGTGTTGCGGGCTACTTGTACAAAGATCTTCTTAAACAAAGGATCGATGGAGGTGGTACCTGTTTGCAGTGCGCACAAGGATTTGATGACTATTCATAAATTATTGGAGTGTTACAATGTCGAAAAGGAAGAACATGATGACGAAGATCCTAGGAATGTGAAAATACTTGAAACCAAGGGGGAACGGGAAGTAGAAGGGCCATAGATTGAGTTTGTTGTGTACACACATCCAATAAAGACACAAAAGGTAAACATTAGGATGATAGAGAATCCAAAGTTTGTGCAAATAGGTGATTAATGGAGTGATGAAACAGTAGAGAAGATTGCATATTTACTACACGGGTTTAAGGATCTATTCCCAACTACATTCTCATAAATAAAGGGATAGTTGGGGAATTAGGCAAGATGAATATCCCTTTGAAACCAAGTGCTAAACCAGTGTGACATAGACCTTATAGGTTAAATCTGAAATACAAAGAGAAGGCGAAAGAAGAAATAGACAAGATGTTGGATGCAAGGATCATTGAACCAGTGGTAGAATCAGAGTGGATAAATCAAATGGTAGTGCACGAAAAACAAATAGGAGGAATAAGGATTTCTATGGATCTAAAGAATCTGAATGATGCATGTTTACATGATCCATTTCCCACACCATTCAGAAATGAGGTACTAGAGAATGTAGGAGGGAAAGAGACTCATTCTTTCACAGATGTATTATTGAGGTACCAATAGATCTAAATTGTGCAGGAAGACATGTATAAAACTACTTTTGCGATGGAGTGGGGAAGCTATTAGTACAGAGTGATGCCCTTTGGACTGAAGAATTCCTCTACAGGATTTTCAAGAGTTGTGGTTGCATCTTTTAAGGAATTTATTCATAAGTTCCTTGAAGTATAATTAGATGATTGGACTTTTCTTAGTCTACTGAAAGATCACATAGAAGTGCTTAGGTTAATGTTGGATAGGTGTAGACAATTCAAGATTTTGCTGAATTTGAAGAAGTGTATTTTTTGCGCACCATTTGGAATTTTGTTGGGCCATGTGGTCTGCAAACAAAGATTACTAGTGGATCCAGCCAAGATTGTCGTAATTATGGATTTGAAACCACCTATATTAGTCAGAAAACTAAGGGAAACTCTGGGTCACATAGGATATTACATGAATTTTATCAAAAGTTATGCACAGATTACAACACCTATGGAAAATTTGTTGAAGAAGGAAGCGAATTTCCAATGGAACGAAGACTATCAAAAGGTTTTGAACACCTTAAAACATAAATTAGTGACTGGGCCAATTTTTATCTTTCAATATTGGAACAAGGAGTTCCATGTTCATGTACATGCATCATCCATAGCTTTGGGCACAGTGTTATCTCAACCAAGGGAAGGAGACATAGATCACCCATTTGTTTTTGCAAGTAGGAAGTTGTCTAGAACGAACAAGAATTACACCACTACAGAACAAGAAGGATTGGAAATAGTATATGCGTTGTAGAGGTTTAGACATTATTTATTGGGGTCTCATTTTAATATAGACCATTCTACGCTAAAATACTTGGTGAACANTGTTGGGGGGGGGGGGGAATATGCAGATGGTTACTATTGTTTCGGGAATACGATTTTGAGGTTGTTGTGAAATCAGGGAAGTTAAATGTAGGACCTGATCTCTTATCAGAGGAAGATGTAGGGAATTTAGATGACAACTTAACAGATGCACAACTATTTGCAGTTAAAATGGTGGATGACCACTTCGCAGACATCGTGCAGTTTCTAAGTATAGGAATGGTCCCGTCAGACATGACAGTTGCACAGAAGAAACAACTAGTGGTTAAAGCAATAGATTATCAGTTGATTGCAAGGAATTTATACAAGTTGGGTGCAGATGGAATATTAAGACTATATGTGTTGGAACATGAAAGGCACATGATACTCACAAAAGTGCAAAAAGGGATTGCAGGAGGACACTACACAGGTAAAGCGACTGTATAGAATATTGTGTGCGCAGGGCTCTCGTGGCCCACACTTCATAAAGATGTTAAAGAATACTATTAGGCATGCAATGTTTGTCAAAGGGTGGGAAATCCATCTAGGAGGGATGAGATTCCTTTATATCCACAAGTTACGTTGCAATCATTTTATAAATGGGCAATAGACTTTGTTGCACCAATCAACCCATCAGAAAGAAGATCAGGGGAAAGGTACATAATCACTGCGATGGATTATTTGACTAGATGGGCAGAAGCAACAACAGTCATAGACTACACCACAGAGACTACTGTGTGATTTATATTTGAAATATAATCACATTATTTGGATGTCCGTGCACATTACTTAGTGATCAAGGAACACACTTCTTAAATAAAAAAATTGCAACATTAACTGAGGAATTTTGAATTCATCATTAGAATAGTACATCATAACACCCTCAGGTTAATGGGACAGTAGAAGATTTTAATAAAATTTTGGAGAAATCTTTGACAAATATCTGCAACATAGGGAGAGATGATTGGGACTTAAGGGTTCCTACAATTTTATGGGCCTACAGGACTACAAGCAAAAAATTGACAGGGCAGACACCTTTTAGGTTGGTCTATGGGAAAGAAGCGGTAATGTCGATGGAGTTTATTCTACCTAGCATGCACGCCGCAGCAATTACTGGTCATTCGGACTCTAGTGTAGTAGAGAAGATATTGTCACAGTTATTACAGCTTGAGGAAGATTTATTTGTCGCAGGCTTCCACCAATAAGTTCAGAAGGCAAGAGAGAAGGCATGGCATGATACACACATTAAACAAAAAAAGTTTCAAGTGGGGGACTTAATATTAATCTATGATAGTAAGTTTATGCAACATCTAGGAAAGTTTTGAATGAAATGGTTAGGACCCTATGTGATTCATCATGTGACGGAGGCAGGTGTTGCGTAGTTGTAAAATTTGAATGGAGAAGTCCTTGGAGGCATGGTGAATGAGAGTTGGTTGAAACTCTATAGAGACAGTAAACCATCTACGCAGTAATATGAACTGCGTCAGAACACATGTATCATAGTAATTGTACTATAGTAGGGAGGTAAAATACATAAAACCAAAAAAAAAAAGTAGAAAAGAAAGAAGAACAAATAAAAAGTCAGAAAAAAAGAAGAAATACAACAGTAGACGGTAAGAAGTATCACATAAAGAAAGGATGTATCGCATAGAGAAAGGACGTATCGTGCAAAGAAAGGACATACGCATAGATAAAAAAAACAACGCAAATCCAGTTAAGTGTGTGCAAAAGTATAGCACGGGAAAATACTATTAAAGGAATTAAAGCACGGAAACGACAGTTAAAAATACATAAATAACAAAACGTATTTGAGACATGTAGTCATAAATAGAAGGCATCGTCGAGGATCGGGATAGACTGGAAAATGCAAGGAAAAATCCAATGGAGGATTGGCATTAATGCCACAGTAAGGAAAGTATTAATGGAATATTTTGACTAGATTCGACATTTACATTGGGTGAGAAATCAAGTATGCAATTGTCGAAGGATGATAAAAGCACCAAAGGGCCCGACAAAGAGGGTTATTTGCAATTACTTAGGGTTGTGAGCATACAAAGTGAAACAGAGTGAACCAGAGTGAAACAGAATTGACTTAGATATGAACTATAGCTGCACTAGAGCCAACATAGAGAAAGAAAATAAACCTATTTCACAGAACAATGGCACCACCAAAAGTTGGAGCACCAAGAGCAGCTACACGTAGACAACTGAAAATACCATCGGTTGCACCAGTGTTCAAGGAAACACACGGAGCTTCGGCTTTGCAAACAATTTTTCATAGGGACTATATACCACCACTAAAAGACATTGCGCCTCAAGTTAAAGTACCTGCAGATGGAAAATACCCACTAGCCACACACGAAATCTCACCTAGTGTAATTGTTGAAGGGGATATGCTAAGCAAGATTGTTTACCTGAATTTTTCAGATCACAATATCATGAATGAAAAAATGTTTCCTGAGTTGGAAAGGGAAAAGTATTTGTGTTCCAAAAGCGTACCAGGAACAGGAGAAATATTTCTTGAACCATAGACGTGGGAAACAAGACTTGAGAGGTCATGGATATTAAACCTACTGGAGATTCCCCACTTTAGACACAACATGGAAATAAACACTTGTGTCAAGTTATTACTCAGTTGTGTTTGTGGAGGAACATTGTGGCTTGACCCACCTATGTTGATTGATACCCAACTAATTGCGTAGATCACAGGTTTTCCCAAAGCAGTAGAGGATCTGGCCACATTCTTCACCAACAAAGCAGGGGAGAAAGCATTAGCATGGTCTATGAAGGATAATTTTAACACATTCTGAGGAAAGAGGGGGTTGAATGTCGGGAACATAAGTGACAATGTTGTGCATTTTT
This sequence comes from Picea engelmannii, assembly GCA_009831015.1. Classification (NCBI taxonomy): domain Eukaryota; kingdom Viridiplantae; phylum Streptophyta; class Pinopsida; order Pinales; family Pinaceae; genus Picea; species Picea engelmannii. The sequence continues at coordinate 1,733,155 of ML777291.1, read as the reverse complement.
GGATTTAGGTGTTGGCCTACAAATTGTTGAGGAAATGTCAAAAGGACGAAATGTCGGCTATAGTAATTGGAGTGATGGAAAAATGCGTAGAGGGGATCCAAATGAATTGGGCCACATTTTTGGTGAATCGTTTTTTTACAAAATGCATAGAGGCCCTGGAGAAAGGCACGGAGTTTCATTATGCTTGGATTCTTATTTTGATTGCACTAGTAGGATGGCAGGAATATGGTTATTACCAGCGTATGAGAACAACCGGAAAAAGTAATGCAGCTACGCGGTATGCTAACTTATGACATACAACAAACAAAAGGAGACAAACAAATAACAATAGTACATTCTATAGACTATGTCTACTTTGACACGATCAGGTACATCATAGAACATACATCGTGCATCACATCCTAGATAGTAGAAACATACTAGGATATTGCGTGATTCAAAGTAGGGATCCACCATATGTATATTCAAGCAAAACGGGAACCTACACACTAGTAGCTACCAAACAGCTACAAATTAAAAACAGATGAGGTATGCTTGATCGCTAATGATTGGGAAGATGAGTGGAAAATCCCACCAGAACAAATGTACTACCCGGAAGAGGAAGAACAATAGGACAAGGATGAACAAGAACTAGATGAGGGGTAGGTAAATGACTAGAACAATGGCGCAGGAAATACTCCAGGACCATCAATAGAAGTAACGCATAGAACAATCCCCACAACATGAGTAAAACAAAAAGACAAGGGGAAGGGTTGAACATGAGGTGCATGCAAAAATACAAAATCACATAGGGAACCGCTTGTCTATAATCTGACAGACGGTGACATGGAAAAAATTGGATACCAAGTACAGGATGTCGTAGATGAGGCCATTAAGGAAGAAACAAAGAAACAAGAAGAATTGCATCAGCAAGTGTAGGAATAGTTAACACAATTGCAGCAGCTCTTGGAAGCAGCCATAATAACACTAGAGAAAGGCTCGGCTACAGGACCATCCATGCTTCTGGTTGAAGAAGCACAGACTACCAATCCATTCCCGAACAAATTAGCAGTTGGGCACAAAATGTTAGAAACAGAGACAGATGCAGTCAAGTTCCCAAAGCTAGAAATGCAAGAACAAATGAAAACACTAAGTCACCTGAACATATTGGTGTCACGGATGCCTATACACACACTACAAAGCTTGCAAGTAGGTATTTTACATGAGATAAGGCTTTACGCAGATGAAGCAAATAGAGAAATGACCAAAGTGATGAATGTAAGGGATCAAATGCAGCAAAAATATACAATGACATTGCAAGAAAAGAGCGAAGTGGAAGAAAAAGTGGAAAGAGAAATGAAGGAGAAGAATGAAGCCGAGGAAAGGGACGAGAAATTAGCAAAGGAAAAGGATGAGGCCGATAAAATGGCACAGCACATACAAATGGTCGTGAAAATTTTGTATAAGGAGATCCCCAAAGTACCAATAGTAGTAGAGGCTACCATGGAATAACAACTCTTGAGAATCGGTGAAGTCATCAAAGGCTTTTGCACGAGGATTGAGGACTTGCAATTGTGCAGTACAATGGGAACACCACCGAATGAAAGAAAATGAAGAGAGAGAACAATGATGACAATAGTAGCAAACATTAAGAAGTTGGAGGAGGAATGTGCAAATCTCTGCGAGGAAAGTGTGCAAATCTGGACAGACCTAGTAGAAGACCAAAAAATGAAGGCAGTGGAAGCCAAATTGAGGGATGCGCAGGAAAAGGCACAAAAAGCTTCAGAGAGCATAAACACCCTTTCACCAGTTGAACGAATGGTGGCCATTTTGGAACAAAGGCATTCATACAAGAAAATTGAAAAGATGTGGTAACAGTAGAATATCCTTCAACAACGATTAGGACCTATTCAAGAAGAAGCACTAAAGGTGATAGGAGAACTGGAAACTATGCAGGGAAAAGTGAAGTAAGTGGCACATGACACAGAAGATAATCTCACAACTCTAACTGCACACAGTGTAGAAGAAAATTTTGGAACAGAGGAATAAATAATAAAGGAATTTTTGATAGTAAAGGGCGCCTCCCAAAAAGTTCATAGAGGCATGGAGGAGGGTGAAACGGGCCTGAGTGGCTCGGGACAAGCAACAGGTGAGTGTTGGGGTCCTATTGGATAGGCATTGTGGAAACAATATTCATGAAAATCCTAAGTATGTAGGATACACACAACATAAGAACAAAAAAGACATGGCAGGAGCATATTGCGCAGTTGAGGTACATTCAGGAGTGCAACGCGCAATAAGAGAATAAAGCAGAGAATAAAGTGGGCAAAAATGAAGGATAGAAGTTCGACATGCTAAAAGTAGAAAGACGCGCAAAATCAGGAAGACCAGTTGTCGAGAAGGCAAACGAAACATGTAGGCATAAAAGTAAGGAAAGAAAGCCTAAACAGCGAGTTAATACGAGTTGTCATGAGTCAGAAAAAAATGTAATTGGGTTTTTGGGATAAGAAAAGTAGGGTGTTAAGCCCTATATTTTATGTATAAATATGTAATGGGTTGGAAAGATAGGGGTTCCAATCTGTCGAGATTTCATGTTCGATAAGGAGAGTGATATAATAGGCTGAGAAGGAGAGAGTCTATGTCTGAGTATTATGGAGAATTTGTAGAGAGAGAGGCTTGCACTGCAGAGCGGCTAGGCAAGATGGAGAAAGAGATAACATGATATCTCTATTGTAAATGTGATGCGCAAGCCTAGGACGATTACATAAAGAGTAATAAAGAAGCCAGTCGTTGTGGATGTAGCTCAAATTTGGGTGAACCATGTTAATCAATGTGTCTACTTGTCTCTCTATGTGATTAATTATGAGTGTCTCTATATGAATGTTATACTAGATCTGTTTTGCGTAGTAGTTATGAATTTTACAGTAATTGGTTTATGTTACAGTTTGCATTATAACGATAATATCTAAAAAAATTCACTAAGTAACCAGGGAAGAACAAATACAAAATAATGCGCACAGAATAGTTAAGTAATAATAAATAAGACGATCGCCTCCCATCCCCTCACTACTGCAGAAACTCGATTCGTACAACCCCAATAGATGCCTCGAGTGAGACTTCACTTGCATATGGGTGATGTCGAAAGGGCTAGTGTCTGAAGGGTTTTGTTGGTTAAAGTAACTTGAACCCGGGATCTTATAATCACACACCAACACCTCTCAATTTAGTTGGAGGATATTAGTATTGTAAGCATAGATCTAGGGTCAGTCATGGATTTGTTGCTATTTTATTGATGAATTTGTTTATCTATATATCTATAAATAAGCAGCTACTCCATATTTAATTGTTGTTGAAAGTTTCCTTCAAGATTTGGAATAAAAAAAATTTATCTTGTTCAAGATTTGTGGAATGGTCATGTCTCTTTGTTGATGTGAGGTGAATTGTTCTTGGTTCTTTATTGGAGCTAATGTTGTATATTTTTGGATGCCAAAGTTGACTCAAGAGCCATACAGGAGCAAGATTGCTACACTGGAAGAGGTTACATGTGATAGAATTACTCCTTAACTCCCTTGTTTCATTTGGCTTAAAGAGGAAAAAAAATTATTTTGATATGAAATGAATTATTTTATTTTTTAGAATCTTTAAGCAAAGGCCACCCTTAGTGTTGTTTTGAAAGTGGATCTTTCATAGACCATTTACTCCTTCAAATCTATGACCTAGGTTGCCAAATTAGCGTTGTTGTTGTTATACATATTTCATTGTCAACAACCCCCTAATCTCTCTTAAGAATAACCCTCTAAAGAGACTAACTTGACCCCATAAGCCCAAACAATTCAAGGCATTGATTTTCCCTTCCAACCAACCACAAAATACAAAAAAAAAAAATCATCTTGTGTTTCTGTTTTAGCAATATGAAATTTACAACATTAAATAACATAAAAACAGATTGCATTTAGGAGTCATTTGCACATAAAGTTCAGATCTTGAGTTTGGCTCATTGATCATAAAAAAAATCTCAATTTTCTAGTATTAAAATCCTAATCAATTTGTTAATTTTAGCCTTCATTCATTGTTGTTTTATATTTCTAAAAGGGGCATTTAAAAAATCTGATCTGAGTCTGAAATTACAATAAGTAACTTCATTAAAACATATTGTAGAATTGAAATGTAGTTTCTTGAAGCAAATTTGTGGTATTTTAGTGCATGAACCTAGTTCGAATTGCATTTTTGGCCTTATTTTGTTGTTGATTTATAAATCTGAAAAATGCTTATAAAAATATGATTTAAATGTGAAAATTAAATTTCCTAATAAAAATTAAAGCTACTCTCTCTTTTCTTTTCAAAACCTACAATGTTTTGAGCCTAGCTTGTTTAGGGAATCCCCCCCTTGACTAGAACCTACTTAGTCTAAAAAGAGAAATACAATACTATTGAGGTGACAGAGGGTAGTTTGTCTAAGTTGCCCTTAGGGTTTCACAACTTGTGATTAGGGGACTTTTACACCAAGTGAAAACCTAGGAGATAACACTCTCCATAAGGGTTAGTATCTAAAGTGAACAATTAATATGATAGTTTAAAGGATCAAGGCTTAGAACCCAAAATTACAATCAAAAGACAAAGGCCCCGAGAGCAAGAACAACGAAGTGGATCCAATATGAAACAAATGGAGCTCATGTTCTAATCTCAAGGAGACCAATTTATAGAAGCAAGTTAGTTGTGGAAGTAATTACAGGAATTAATGTTTTAATTATATTTCCCTATGTTTGGAAGAAAGATGATAATTCTCTCATTGGATTATAGTTTCTGAAGAGATGTATTTCTTCCATTTTCAGTTCTATGACAATTTAGACCATTTAATCTTTAAATTGCTTAACAACCTAAGTTTTTTAATTTATTAGGGTATTTTAAACAAACAAAAGATAGGATTACATTACTTGTCGAGAATAATTAGGGATTTACCCTAGTATGTAGGGAATCTGCTTGCCTCCTCCATAACCTTGGTTTTTCTCTAGAAACTCTTCACAATCAACATGTAGGCATTCAATGTAGGGTTTATTTGTTGGAATAAATGGAAATAGCTTCAACGCAACTTATTGAATTCCCTCCCACAACCTTTGCAAGATAGACTCTTGTTCCAACTCATTGAAGGAAGCACAATTCTCTTAGATCGACAATTATTCAAAAATTGTAGTTTTTAAGGGGGTTGTTAGTCCTTAGAAAGAGGCATATTTATCCCTATGATAGGTTGGATATACTCCATCATCAACATGTATGGGTCACTCATTTTTTATTCATAAGGAACCATACCCTTCATTTCCTCTCCATCCCTCAAATATATTTGTATTGGATGTGTGTGGTCTCTCCTAGTGTGGGGTGGGATATTTGTAGAGAAATCCCTAAATATTCATTCTCGTTAGGCTCAAACCTTTGTGGTTAACACCAAAGAAGTGTATTTCAACTCCCGTGGTCATTTTTTTTATTCAACATTTTTTTTTGAAAACTTGTCGATCTTCACCCTTGATTTCTAGATCATGAGAGACCTTTATTTAGGAGGGTGCTACTATCCATCCTTGCACAAAGGGTTTTTTCATTGTGAAATTTCTATTGTACAAGATAGATAAGAGGTTATTTACAAATGTGTTGGGAACATATTCATAAGTTTTTGATCTACCATATCCCATAATGAACATATTATTCATGTAGCCTTGGCATCGATCATTTGAACCCTTCTTAGAGGTTTTATACTCCATTCCAATTTGGGTAAGGAGTTTGAACCTCCATCTAGATTTTTGTAACGAATAATCCCTTCAGGTAATTGGTGGGTGTATTAGAAGGTTTATTTCGATCTCATTAGAATCTACTTGTGACCATTTTTTAACCTTCATAAGGATTCTTGTGTAGGTGAATCTAAGCCTCGATCTCAAAGAGGAAATCCTCTTGGATGATAATGGAGTAGTTTGGAAATAAAATTTGGACTAAAAAAAGTTGCTTTTGGGTGGACATCTTTTTTGAGACTAATCACCTTGTCTCATCCTATCCTAGATGGGTTTTTGAGGCTACCTTTTTAAGGGAAACAATCCAAAAGAAAAAGAAGAAATGCAAGCCCACTTGGTGTAATGTTGCAAATTTACGATGTCATATGGTTGGTTCAAAGTCTTTAGATAAAGTTAAGGGGATGGCATAGTTGGAAGCTCCCCATCTAAAAATAATTTAAATCCAATCAAGGAGTTTCAACTTCTACAAAATAAATATCATTGTAATTAGCTAGATGATAATAAAAATCTTGACGGTGCATTCCAATTATCTAATGAAAGTATTGAAGTGAAGAAAGGAGGAAAAATAAGGGATAACTTGAAGAAAGATGCAATTTTGTTTCATAAGTTTTTTCCTTTGGAGATCATATGCCCAGATCATATGCCCTTCCTTGATATGATGTATCTCTCCTACTCATTAAAAGGAAAAGGCAAGGATGATAACTCTTAAAAATTATGTGACTTTGGGTCTTTAAAAGATCTCAAATCGAGCAAGTTGTATTAATTAATGTAGTTGAAGTTTGAAATTTAGATAAATGTATAGCATAAATTCAAGCTATATTAATTAATGTAGTTGAAGTTTGATAAATGTGTAGCATAAATTAAAAGAAAACCCTATAAAGTTTCTATTGATAAAATGGGTATATGGGTAGTCATGACCAATGTATCTATTTGTGTATTATAAATAAACCTCTCATGTTTCTATTTTTTAATTGTTTCTTAAAATAATATATTAAAAATTTACACATGTGCATGGTTACATCTCTTGTTTAATAGGGTCTTTGAGTTTGACTTACAATTTTACAAAATTAGGATTTTATCACCTAAATACTTTACACACAACAATTTGCATAATAGTATTCAACATACTTTATTTGATCAACACATGTGATATTACATTCCCTCCCTCTTAAAAAGAGCATAAACCTAAACCCGAATTTATGCTAATTAAACAAAAAAAGTATTATTATAATACAACATTGTCAAAGTTTCACATTACTTTGTTGACTTTGTAATTCTTCCACTAGACCTTGAATTGCTAGAGGGCTCAATTCTGCAACAATCTGGTCTTCTTATTAAGGATATAAGTAAGCTTGGTGTGGAATTATCTCCTAGTTCTAGTGAAATCATGGATCAATAAAGAATAAATAATGTAGATATATAGGATTATGCACACATATTTTAAGTAGAGAAACATATCATACATGCGCTTTAACACTAAGTGGTGATACAAGCTTATATGTAATTAAATGAACTCTATAAAATATCAAATGTTTTGCAATATTTGTAGTCCAACTTGTTGCAACTTCTTAATTTTAGTGATTTCATATTTGGGTTATTCAATAAGAAGGCATGATCCTAAACTTCAAATGTTTCTTTGTTTTATGAGTATAAACACAATTCTTTTTATGGTCTTGGCCTTTTTCAAAGCCTTTTATTTTGGAAACTCGCCACATGTTCTTTGATAGCTTTGGTCTAAGAGGTTTTTCCATTCAAATTGTTCCACCTTAAGGGAATGTTACATTCCTTACATAATGTCATGGATTAATTCATGCTAAATGATGTGAAAAAATTATTCTTGTAAGCATGCCAAATTAAATTAAGGCACTTCTGCTAAGGTGGATTTTTTTTTGTTAAATACATCTACAATATATCTTTATTTAATTGATTATCCCATCAATTTGAAAATGGTAGATTATAATAAAATTCAATATAGTATTTATTGTTTGAAATAAGCTTTACCAAAATTTGGAAGCAAATTTAGTATCTGGGTTTGTCCAGTTGTGATTCATCATTTTAACACTAATTTCTTTATGGATGAGGCTAGGTGAAAGTCTTTGGTGGCTTTGATAGAGTAAGTACCCCTTAATTGTGAATCTTATACAAAGGTATCCTAATTGTAAAGCATATATTGTATGGAGCTTCATAACCTCTCGAATTGCTTTTGAAAAAAAAAAACTTTGATATTATTTTTATAGGGGTACTACATCATGTAATTTTATAGATTCCTTTAAAACAATTAACAACATTTGAAACTTTATGGACAACATGAATTGATTTGAAGATGGTTGTTATGAAATTTATATACTCTATAGTGAATTCATGCTTCCCAATGCAATCGTAATAAACATAAATAAACATAAAAACATAATAATCAAACACTAAGTATAAATTAGAATTAATAAATCTTTAATAATATAGGTAACATTATGAAAAAGTTTATACCTATTTAAAATCAATATGAACATAAATAACTTATTCACATAGTTTGAGAGTCACAACTATGAACTGGATTAGAGATCAAATCAACAACCTACTTAAAAACACAAGATGAGAAGGTTTGTTCAAAAATCCTATAAACAAACAATTCTAATGAGAATTGACCTAGGATGGATCAATCTAATATATAATGCAACAATATTGATTACAACATTGACAATCTTATTGTTGGGTTTCTTCAATTACTTAAAGGAAAAATATTTTTAAGAAAGGATGAAATGTAATGAACCTAAATAAATTTAAAACATAATAATTAAATAATAAGTATAAAGTAGAATTAATAAAGAAATATATTAAATAATAAAGATAATATTATGTGAAAATGCCTATCTATTTATTTACCCCTCAACACTCCCTAGACCTTGGGGACTACGGAGCACCTATTTATTTTCGTTTCGTTAATCTTTATCTTACCTATCCAATGTAGATTAAGCTTGTGAGATGATTGTCATTATTATTGCAACTTGATTTCTTATGATTTTTCTCTTTTTTTTCTAAATGTTTGAGTACCATGAGAATGATGATCGAATGATTTCCCTTCAATGATAGATCTTTTACCAAGTCCTCATAAGCATGATTTTGAGATGGACTTTTGGTTGGTTGGCTCTTTCAAATTATATCTTTTCTTTTTAGTGAGTCGGGTTTGAAGATTTAGAATAGACATAATGTGCTAGAGGTATTGGTTCTCAAGATGCCATTATGGGAGTTGATCATAGCGTCTTTTGCGATTAAGGTTTTATGTGGGTGCTCAGCATGGGGAAGCATGGTGTGAGATTAATTAGTTTCACTAATACAAAATGCATCTCATATTCACCAAATTTTATTTTAACACATGTTTATTGGATCATATGAAATGATGCTTGTGGAATGTCTTAAAGTATGGGCTAGATTAATCAATTGTTTAATTTAATTAGTCTTTTCTGATTGTAATGCACTCGTTTTGGTTTTTTAACAAGATCTATTGGTAAGAATTGAATGTTAATATTATGGAAGGTTAAGTGGTAAAAGGAGATTGCATATGATTTTTTTAGACCATAGGTAATTTATGTCGTTAAATGAAACATTGTTACTCAAAATTAAGTGCACATCTTTAGAAAAAAAAAATTTGGTTTACCAATCTTTTATAGAGAAAATGAAGGGAACTTGAGATGTCTAATAGTATCATAGCTCAATAACTTTCTTGATATGATGCATAATATAGTTTAAACATGTATATCTTCACCCAACCTTGCAATGGAATTCTGTGGCACAATATATTCTTTTAACTAAATTTATTTTCATAACTTTTAATGAATTTATCTTTCATGAATATGCAACAAGGTAGACCTTGCAATTGGTCAATTTATATGAAAATGAATGTGACAAGTATGATCCCACACTCCAATGTTTCCCACATATTATCTAGTGTTTCATTTTGACCCTACATAAGTTGGAAAATTCAGGAAGAGGTAAAATGCAATGGTAAAAGAGTTGCAGTGATTGCATGAAATATTAAGTGACATGTTTTATCATGGAGACCCTATTGGACCCTAATGAGACTTAAAAAGTGCACTAAGAGGAAAAATGCATGGTTAATGGAGTTGCAGTGACTACTCAGAGAATCAAAATGCATGAGTAATGGAGTTGCAATGACTACTCAGAGAATCAATGAGTACAATTTGGCTTTAGAGGCTCCAGTAGACCCCTTCAAGAGTTAAAAAAACTCACTAACAGGGAAAAACACATGGGTAAGTGAGTTGCAATGACTAGGAACACTAGTGGGTGTGTTTTGGAATTAGAGACTCAATTGGACCCTATTGAGAGTTTAAAAAATTCACTAAGAATAAAAAAACATGGGTAAGCGAGTTGCAATGTCGACTCAGAGCATGATTAGTGATGCATTTTTCTAATGGAATCTTCATTAGACCTCATCAAGAGTTAAAAATAATAAGAAGATAAAACACATCTATGGAGAGGTTGGTTGTAGTAGCACACCAAAGAGGTAGTGAGTGCATTTTACTCATTGAGACTCTATGCGACTCCATAGAGAGTACAAAAATGCATAAGGTGAAACACATATGTGGAGAGGTTGTAAAAGCACACCAGAGAGGCAGTGAGTGTGTTTTTCTCCTAGAGACTCCGTTGGACCCCACAAAGAGTTAGAAAACTAATCCATGTGGATATCGGTGGCCACCCACCTATTCCACTGACTCGAAATAAAGTTTTCCACTTTGGCTTTTTTTTCCTAGTTTTGTGGGTCCTAAACTTTCGGGGTTGTTTTAAGGCCCTAAAAAAAAATTTGGGCGTGGTTGTAACATACCCAACCCCTAAATAGCCTTTCTATGGATGGGGCATCAATTTTTCCCTTTCCTTGGTTCATTTTCGGTCCCTTACTTCAGCAAAACCATCTTAAAGAGCTTCCTCAAAACTTACATCTCTCACTAAGAGATTAAACCAGCTAGCGGGGTCCTCTTTGTGACCTCGGGCTGAAAACCGAGAGCTAACAACCTACGTTAGAAAAGGTTTTCGGCACTTCGAAAGTTCTCGAACTTCGGGGGTTCCAAAAGTGTTGTTGAATTCTCATATTGTCGAACAGTGAAGGGGATCAACGGTTCACATCCTTTGTCAAGATCTACGGTTAAAAAGGGGGTTTCGAAGATCTACGCGTAACAAACCTTTTTCCAAATCTTCAAAGTCCCAAAATATCGCCAAGTTCCCCTAGCCCTTCGGCGTTCGACGATTGGCTATTGTCGTTAGGATTTTGGCCTTTGGCGATTGATGATTCTCGTTGAACATTTATTTTCACCACCCTATTTCCAACTCCCGAACTCACGCCATGTGGTTTGGGTCCTTCGACGATTGTCGTTCGACAATTCTCATTGAACATTTCTTTTCATACTACATTCAAATATTCTGAACCCTGAAACTATCTAGACTTCCAAAGTCCTAAACACATCACCAATGCTGCTAGTCAGGAGGGCATGATTCAACAGTTGACATGCAAAAAGGGTCAAGCGGTGACACGTGTCCTCGACAGGGGGTGACATGTGTCATCATCCTAACAGGAACAATGGGTATGTGAATCACCCAAAACTGGGTGACATGTGGCACGCGTATAACGGGTCCACGTCACCCGAGATGGTGTCAACGAACCATGTCATCATAGACTAATAACTGCTCAATCCTTTAATCTGACAGTCTGCAAGATCCCACGTAGATCCATAGATCTACGGTTCTCATTACTTTGCGACTTCAGCTTCGGAGCTCACTGAATCTTTTCAATGCAAATCCCTCGAAGAGCTAAGTCTCCGGACTATGGGATCTTGCATCATGTGTTCTTTTCGAACAATGGTTGATATCCACTTCGGCACTCGTGACTTCGGCGATTTCATACTTCGTAAACTCTTGGATGGTTTCCTCTGGAGTACGGAACCTCCAGAGTACAGGATCTCTTGCCACGTATCCCCTAATCTAGCAGTCCTAGTTCAATGATCAACACTTGACAGGGAACGAGTAGGGGTCATGTGTCACTCCACGTGTTCCCAGTTAGTCGGGTAGTCAAAGGTGGGTCCCTTAGATCGATGGCTCGAAAGCATCCTGAAGGATCTGAGGATCGACAGTCCATGTTACTTCATCATTTTGACATTTAGGGGTTTGGTGAGTGTGTCCCACGGATTCCCCTCCAAACCATGTCGGATCTGTCGCCACATGTACCTAGCATCTATGAACAGGATAATTGTTGATCTGTGGACATGTGTCCCTCTAGTTTCAACGGTCCATATTAACTCCACAACTCTGGAATTCAAGAGTTTCGGCACTAGACCATTCCAAATCTCCCAAAGAAAAACTTCACTAAACCGCTTAATGCATCCCTTCATATGTCTGATCTAACGGTTGAGAGCGATCCATATTGGATCCTTAGATCAAAGGTCCTCATCGATTCATAACTTTATCCTTCGATTACTTTCGAGGATTGTGGAATCAAAATTCCTGAAGTCTCGAAGCCGAATGAGCTAGCTCCTTTCGGACTAGCGCAGGGTTCCTAGGCCCTGGTCATATGGATCCTTTGGGAAAACTTAGGGGATAAGCGCAAATCCCTTTTTGCAGCAAAGGGATTAAGAACCTGGGCATGATCCCTCGATCAGATGGATGATTAGCCTGAAGGGAAACACCCATTCCCGCTAAGGTAAACTTCAAAGGATTTGCAGGATTTAGACATTTCAATCGATCCTACCCAGACCCTCCTGTGGATTCACATCTCATATCTATCTAGCATCAAAACTAAGATAAATTGAAAGATCATATAGATATAATAGTTTACAGAAATCACAGGGATTTTCTAATAATTTTTCAAATACCGAAAGACTGAATCATAAACACGGACATTTCATCATCACATCTAGTATAATACACAGAGTATGAAAATACTTATCAGAACTAGAAAATGTGAAGCAACTGTTGAAAGGGGCGCATGTTTCCTCCCAACCATAGGCGAAGTCACTCCTAACAGATTTACCACTGGCCACCCCCGAGCTAGACCATGATTCTCTGAGAGAGATTCTTTCTCTTTTCTCCACAACAGTTAGGGACAAAGGTTACTCTCCTTCTCCCACAAGAACTGGGCAACGTGTTTTCTCTACTCCATGCAAGGAGGTCTGCGCGAGTACTTCCTCGGTCACTCGTCAGCCTCATTTATTTGCTTTAGTGAAATCCTACCTCAGGCTTCTTACATCCATATTGAGCTTACTCCTCAGCTTTTCTTTCTCAACTTCAAAATCGAAGTATGTTCACTCCTCTTCTCGGGAGAGTGTTTTCTCTATTATGTTATCTCACATATCGGTCTATGTCCCTGAATTACCTCATTTATTTCCTTCCTCAACAAGTTTGTGTGGGTTTGAATCCCAATTCATGGTCAGGTATGGAAGCCTTAGAGATGGGCACCCTTCCCCATCTCCTCATTAACTCTTGAGGATGGCCTTCCAGCTACCAGCCTGACTGGTAATTCATTTATGGGTCAAAGGACTGTTGAGAAATTACTCCCAGTATGTACCAGTCTGGTGAGGTCATCTCAACCATTATTGGTTTCCTTGCACCATTTCTCTCATAACATTCATGGTCTATCTTGGAAAAATTTCCCCCTTTCAGCAGTTTTGCAACACATATTCAAATTCAAATTCTATTAATAACATAAATTCATACATTTCCCCTTTTATACAAAGGTTCACCAAATCAAACATTCACACATATTTAGTCCACCATAGTCTCTTGGCCAGTTATATTTATATTTACAAACTGGTGGAAACTGGAGTATTACAGTAGCACAGTCACACTGTAGGATTTATCCAAAGTGCGACAACAACATGTCTATACCTTGGATATTTCTTTCCAATGAGCTATTATGCACCTAAAATGGAGATCGCATGCAAAATTTACAACCCCGGAAGTTGATGTACCAACTTACCCCATCGGGGCCCACATGAATTTTGGTGCTTCATCTCCTAGGGTTAGGTTTTTGGATGTTTATGGTTTTCTCATTTATGTTTTATGTTAAAAAGGCCTTTGGAGGCTCATTGTAACCATCTTCTTACAAATGAGCATAGTAGTCACATCTCTTCTCAGAGATAAGCTGCCACCATTCTAGTGAGTCATTCACTTTGTATTTTTACAGTCTTTGTACATTTATCTCATTAATAGAAATTTTGTATTACTGTATCTATCTATTTCTTGCAATATTTATGTGTATTTCATTTTTATATCTCGTCCTTCATTTCATTCTAAAAATAATTTGGATCATTGGTATCAGAGAAGGTTGCTCATTGCCATTTCTTAGTGCATGTCCTCGACGAGGTCAAGGTATAGAGAGATGGGTCTCTAGATAGTTTCTCTTGAGGAAATCCATCCCAAGAAGCTTCCCATGGCAGAAGAAAAAAGAGACGTGGGAGAAAAATATTTTATTAATATGTTGCTAGAGGAAGCCCTCACACAACAAAGGGACAAAATGATGGATATTTTTTCCCAAATCCTTCAATAACTGTCGAAAACATCAGATGCTTCTTCATCAAGTAGCCACTTTAGCAGCACCACCCCTTTCAATGTACAAGTTAATTTTTATATTCCCATGTTTGAAGGTTAGATAGATGTGGATTCTTTGGAAAAGTGGTTAAATCTGCTAGAAGGTTATTTCTCTTTCCATAATTTTTTTGACAGAGAAAATATCATCTTTGTGCTCCTTAAAGTTGTCCTCCATGTTAAATATTGGTGGGAAACTTACTAGGAGAAAAATTCCAAAGAGGAGTCAGGAATATTTGGGGCCAAGCCCACTTGATATTTTTTTATGGATGCGGTCAAGGAAAAATATTACCATGTTGGAAACTATGACAACCAGTACATGAGATGGACCACACTGCATCAAGAGTGGGCCAAAAAGTGTCAAATTTCACAAATACCTTCCATACCTTGCACACCAAGATGGGTATCAAAGACTTCAAGCGACATCTGGTTCTGAAATATTGCGGGGCTCTACACAGGTACATCCAAACCGAAATGGATTTCTTGGACATATCATCATTGGGAGCCTCTTATCGATATGTTGTCAAGATCAAACATAAATTTAAGTAGCAAAACAAGTGAGAGTTCGAGTCTACAGTTTTCAACAGTTGAAGTATGGTAAAGACGGCCCTAACTCACAAAAAAACCAACCTCAAGACAACCAGTCCAATCCATAGGAAAAGAAGGGTAATGGGAAGATCAAGAATGACACTGGAAAGTGATGTGACATCCACAAAATCCCTTGGCACAACACTGATGAATGTCACTCCAAACACTCATTGGTATCTTAGCTCAAAGAAACATATCCAAGCCCCAACTCAAAATATGATTCAGAAAATAATAAAAGGAGACATATCATTGATGTATAATCCACTGCTATTGTCACAACCACAACAATCCAACTAGAAGAACCAGAGGATCATTCGGGGGAGTGCCTCTTCCATTCACATATGTGGGTGAAGGGTACCCCATTTCATTTCATTGTTGATAGAAGAAGCCAAAAGAAACTCATCTTAGCTGAGGTTGTCAAGCAATTGTGTTTTCTGACAACACCACACCCACAGCCATACAACATCAGGTGGCTTCACCAAGGCAAGATCTTCATGTCAGCCAGCAATGTCGCATGATCTACGACATTAAGCCCTTCAAGGATGAGGTATTGTGTGATTTTTCCCCACTAGAAGTATGTGATGTTCTATTTGGCCAGGCATATATGTGGAAGCATCATGTTATTTACAAGTCTCGACCCAATAGTGTCATCGTTACTCTGGGGGGTGATCTCTACAGGGTACTAGAGGTATTTATGACTTATGTCCCACCAAAATAGTGTCGCAAAGTAGTCTCTCATACGACAAAGTTTAACTTCTTCATTATCTAGTCATAAGGAAATACAACGAAACTAAAACCACTACATCATCATAACAAGACCTTTCTATCCAATAGAAGCATATTGACAAGATAGTATAAGGGCACAAAGATATTCCGACTACACCTACGGTGGTTCCCCCACACTTCCCAATCAAGAAAAGTTATAACAGATCCCTTCATACTCTTCATGTTGCATATTCACTGACAGAGTCCTCCCACATTCAAGAATATCATGTAGCTAGATTGGTTGCATTGATCCAACCCCTCCAACAACAAGTTCATGACAGCCTTCAACAAGCTAAGTGGGAAAGTTTTTTCAGCAAGAAAAGCAACTCACCAAGGTTTGGGTTCAGAAAAATATTCCCTAGGAACTTGACGCAATGGATACCATTACTTCCTAATGGGGAAGGAATGATCCAGGTGGATATTGGTGGCCACCCACCTATTCCACTAACTCAAAATATAGTTTTCCACTTTGGCAGTTTTTTCCTAGTTTTTTGGGTCCTAAACTTCTGGGGTCGTTTTGAGGCCCTAAACAACATTTTTTGGGGCGCAACACAGTCACATGGTAGGAATTAGCCAGAGTGTGACAACAACATGTGTAGTCACATGTGTATTCCTTGAATATTTCTTTCCAACAAGCTATCATGTGCCTAAAACGGAGATCGCATGTAAAATTTACGACCTCGAGAAGTTGATGTACCAACTTACCCCATCGGGGCCCACATGAATTTTGGTGCTTCATCTCCTAGGGTTAGAATTTCGAATGTTTATGGTTTTTTCATTTATGCTTTATGTTAAAAAGACATTTGGAGCCTCATTGTAACCATCTTCTTGTGAATGAGCGTAATCATCACATCTCTTCTCAAAGATAAGTTGTCACCATTCTAGCGAGCCTTTCACTCTGGATTTTTATAGTTTTTGTACATTTCTCTCATTAATAGAAATTATATATTATTGTATCTATATGTTTCTTGCAATATTTGTATGTATTTCATTGTTATATCTCTTCCTTCATTTCGTTCTCAAAATAATCTGGATAAAATATGCATCAATAGGTTAAACACATATGTGGAGATGTTGTAGCCATGCTCCAAAGAGGTAGTGAGTGCATTTTTTCCTTAGAAACTTTGTAAAACCCCTCAAGCACCCAAAATCAGTCAAAGAGGTAAAAATGCATCAATTGAACTATAAGGATGTTGCATCGAGGAAGCCTTGAGTGGATTCTTTTTTAGGATGGTTTTTTTTCATGCAAGTACTAATTTTATCCCTCCTAAATTAAAACGCATCAGTTAGAAACTCATTGTATGCCCATCCATGTGATTTCTACCTTTCTTGTCTTTCAAAGCATAACGTGGTGCCTCCAAGATCCAAGATTTTAATTGCCTTTGCCCTTCGCTAGTTTGTGTAGTTGTATATTGTCGTTTGAGGTTCTTTGAAGCATCTATGATGGTAAGGAGAGTGAAACAAGATATCTATGGCTTTGGTAATCCTTTTCAACATCTAATGAATTGACTTTTCCCCTTGGAAAAAAGCACTGGCCTCCATATCTCTATAGTAACTCTGACAAAACCAAAGGACTACAGTTTTTATTTCTAGACATGTAGAGCTTCAAGCTCAATCTTTGAAGATTTGATATTCCCCATTCCCTTTTTATTTCTTATTGTAGTCCCATTTTGTTTTGTTTTTATTTATTGGATCATTCAAATCCTAAGTGAATCACTTGTATGACCTATTGATGTTTTGGTAGTTGTGGGAGGTATTAACCTCCACGTGTAACCTATGACTTAGAATAGAATATTCTGGAAGCAAGTGAACTATTAAATATATGTGTGGAGATCCTAGAAGACAAGTCGGCCTAGCAGAATAAATAATATTATAACATTGTCTTCTAGAAATACAAGTCGACTCCACGGGAAAAATATAAACAGAAAATATAATTACCAGAAAGTCAGGTCATCCTAGCCAGAAAATTAACTGGATAGATTAATATAAATAGAGGATGTTTTAGCTCATTTTGATACCCATTTAGAGCGCAAGTCTTGTGGAGAGTTGCAGTTGCAGTTGCAAGGAGGAATAAGGACGTATGGTCATCTCTTGGTCTTGGTATCTCTCTAGCATTATCAAGTGATTCTCTCGGTGATTCTCTTGGCTATTCACTTGGTGAAACTCTTGGTGATATTCTTGCTAAGTATGGTGCAAGGTTGAGAGAGTAGTGTTGATGCAATTGTGCATGGAACTTATTTTGTGAATATGGAGACTCTCTCTCTTGTGCACTACCATTGGAGAAGGAGTGCTACACTTGTCTTGAGTTGTTGTTTCAGTTAGCAACTAGGGTTTCTCTGTTAGTTCTGGAGTAGGATTTTTGGACTTATTCAAAGTAAAGGTCAGTGTGCTCAGGGGTGTCATCTTTGAATGCCTATGGTTGGGTGACAATGATGTGACATTATCTATGGTTAAACGAGCATACCAAAATTTCAACAGTGTATCAAAGTCGGTTTCCTTCATAAAAGTCTAACCACTGGAAGGAAGATCCTCAGTTTCCCCCATTGTCAAGCTCATTGAGAACTTACTGAACTCACTAAGAAGGTCGCCTAAGTAGGGTGCATCTCTTCCCTGTATCAGATCTGAAAATTTTTGAAGTTGAGAAATTAGGGTTTCCTCATAAAACCCTAGGTCTGTAGTGCCAGTTGTAGTTGCAGTGCCAATTCCTTCGTGAAAGTTTCTTCGTGCCAGTTGCAGTTCCAGTTGCAGCACCAGTTACAGTTCCAATTGTAACACCAGTTGCAGTGCCATTTGTAGTGTCAACACCAATTGCAGTACCAGTTACAAACTAAGATAGTGAAAGTACCAGTTGAAGTGTTGGGACTAATTCTTGGTTTTCCTTGTGCGCCTTAACCTAGCACATATCCAACTACCTTTAGATTACAAGTTGGAGCACCTTTTAATTTTTAAGGTTCATCATTTCTTGTCACTGTTGTCGGATGGTGCCACTACTTGTCGATGATGTCGGAGGTATGTACTTATATATATTTAAACGGTGTCACTATTTTGAGTGTGATTGTAGGAGAAGGGATCTCTTATAATTGTAGATCTAGAGGGATCTCAGAAAGCACATTCAGAAGAACAACGCACTCCAGGTTTGATTGTTTTCATATGCCTCTAGTTTTTATGGAATTATTGTAATATTATGACCATCTAGTTGTATTTTGATCTATTGAATTTATAGTAACCTATGTTCAAAGTTAAATTTATAATTTGACTCTATTCAAAGTATTAGATTGATTAAGGTTGAGATTTTAGAGTTTATTTGCATTATATTCTCTAGCTCAAATTTATGTCAAGAAATCATATTTTCTTAAGTACAGGGGACAGGTTGAAGAGAATACTTGTCATCTTGAGTGAAGGAGACTCGGAAGAAAATCAACAACACTCGTTTTTGAAGATAAGACTCTAGGTTCCAGGTTTGGTTAATTAAATTAACAAGTTTCCAATTTGCACATATCAAGTTTGATAATTGCTACATTACTAGTTGTGACAACAATCCTTGAAATGTTCTATTACTGCTAGATACAATGAATACTTGGCAACATGTGAGTACTATTGATATAAAATCTTGTTGTACTTGGTCACAAGATGAACTAACATCTCCTCTAGGAGATACTTCTTTGTTTTGCTTCTAAGCAGTTGACCTTGGTAATAATATGATGATTACCATGAGATTTCCTTTTTATTCTTGTTGACATAGATATGTTCTTATGAAAATGCTATCATACTTTTTGTTCTTTTTTTCTTGTTCCAGCCAGGTTACCATGGGATGAATGATTGATCACAACACTAGAAGAGTGTTGTTCTTATTTCTTGTTATTGTATTTTTATTTTGGTTCTTGTTCCAGGCAGGTCACAAGCAATAGCTCTGAGAAAGAGCTATTGTGATTATTGTTCTCATTATTGTTTTTATTATTATAAGAGTATTTTCTTGTCTATTATTTTTCCCTTTGTTATCCTTGTTCCGGGCAGGTCATAGGTGATAATTCTAAGGGAAGCTATAGTGATGGTTGCAGGAGACAACATATTAGATGGTCTATAGTGTAAGACATGGAGCAGACTATCCAGATAAGAAGTTGTATACATGACCGTATACATCCATGTACCAAAGAAGGACACAGAGAAGGGTATTTTTGTGAGATACATAGTATCTCATATGGAGATTGATTGTAAGGAGAATAAGGCTCCAAAGATGACTGAATAAATCCCTCTAGTGTAGTTGATCACTCTTCAGATCATCAGGAAGAGTTAGTAGAGCCAGAAGGGCCTACCCAGAATCGTTGCAGCAACCAAGAAGAGACCATCATGGTCCCATGAAACTTTGCAGGATGCAACATTGATGAGCCATATCATGAGGAGTAGATGGCTCTGAATATTATACAGACTCAGAGGGAGTCAAGCTTCATAGGGAGAATGGAGACTCGGAGACTTTCAGATTCATATGGAAGAGAGAGACGTCTTCTGGAACTGACAAACATATGCCATGGGTTGAGAAGGCTAGAACGAAGCTTCAAAGGCTTCGAGGAGATATGAGATCTTATGGGAAGATTTCCTTGCTTCAGTATACTTTTCCACAGTGACCAAGGAGGGAGACATTCAGAAGGACTAGGATATATATGTTTTCCTTGGTTTGGAAAGTCATTGGTGACTTCCAAGTTAATCTACAAGATCAAGCATGTTGCATATAAATAGCCTAGAAATGTACAAAGTCTTATTTGTGTCCAGAAGATTCTCCTAGCAAGAGGGAGAAGACTATGATGAGACACTTTCTCCAGTATATTTCTACCAATGAACATGCGACAGATATCTTGATCAGGCCTCTATCAGGGATAAGCTTGGAGTGGTCCAATTTTTTTTTTCTCCAGTAGTGAGAATTGATGTATTCCCCAATATTGGGAAGTGATGTGATCCTCGGTAGTGATAGATACCCCATCACAGGTTGGTATTCTACTCCAACGCAGGCTAGTATGCTACCCCAACATGGGTTGGTATGCTACTCCAATGCAGGCTGGTATGTTACCCCATCATAGGTTGGTATGCTACTCCAACGTAGGTTGGTATGTTACCTCAACGCAGTTTGGTATGCTACTCCAACGCAGGCTGGTATGTTACCCCAACCTAGGTTGGTATGCTACTCCAACATAGGTTGGTATGTTAACCCAGTGCAGGTTGGTATGTTATTCAAATGCATGCTCATATCTTACCCCAGCATAGGTTGGTATGCTACTCCAACCCAGGTTGGTATGCTACCCCAGCACAGGTTGGTATGCTACTCCAACACAGGATGGTATGTTACCCCATTGTAGGTTGGTATGCTACTCCAACACAGGTTGGTATGTTACCCCGGTGCAATTTGGTATGCTACTCCAACAAAGGCCGGTACACTACTCCAGTGAAAGTGCAAAACTTCTTATAATGTATGGATTCGTGAAATTCAAAAAGACAATGGCCAAGGTGTGCAGAAGCAAAAAAGCAGTGATAATGATTGTGCCAAGAGGAATACCTTCCTTGTTAAGAGGGAGTGTTAAATTTTTGAGTCAGATTTTGTGTGAGTTGATGAGTTACTAGTTTTGTATGAACTAGATGCTAACCTGTAGTGTCGGAAATGATTCCCAGTTAGACTGTCAATCAGTAGCATCGAAGGTTACCAGCTGGAGGGCCAACTAGTAGTGTTGGAGGTGTTTTCCATCTAGATGGCTAATGTGTGTCTATGATGGTGATACTTGATCTATTTGATCATATGATAGCCTGAGTGGCTATGGTGGTGCTACCTGTAGACTGGTCTGCAATACCATGTGATTATTTCCCATGCAATGTGAGATGTATGAATGTGTTTGAGACTGCTACATGAAGAACATATTATTTAATACCTCCCTAGATAAGAGGGAGTGTTTATGTTTTCATAGATGCGGGAGGTATTAACCTCCACATGTAAAATTTGACTTATAATAGAATATTCCATAAGCAAGTGAACCATTAAACAGATTTGTGGAAACCCTAGAAGACAAGTCGTCCTAGAAGAATAAATAATATTAGAACATTGTCTTCTAGAAATTCAAGTTGGCTCCAAAGGAAAAAGATAAACAAAAAATATAATTAGCAGAAAGTCAGGTCAGCTCGGCCAGAAAATTCATTGGATAGATTAATATAAATAGAGGATGTTTTAGCTCATTTGGATACCCAATCAGAGTGCAAGTATTGTGGAGGAATAAGGGTGTATGGTCATCTCTTGGTCTTTGTCTCTCTCTAGAACTATCAAGTGATTCTCTTGGTGAAACTCTTGGTGATATTCCTACTAAGTATGGCATAAGGTTGAGGGAATAGTGCAGATGCAGTTGTTGCAGTTGTGTATGGAACTTATTTTGTGGATATGGAGACTCTCTCTCTTGTGTGCTACCATTGGAGAAGGAGCACTCTACTTGTCTTTATTTGTTGTTGCAGTCAGCAACTAGGGTTTATCTCTTGGTTCTGGAGTAGGCTTGCTAGAATTATTCTAATTAAAGGTTAGTGTGTTTGGGGGTGGCATATGTGAATTCCTATGGTTGGGTGACAAAGATGTGACATTGTCTATGGTTAAATGAGCATGCCAAAATTTCAACATGGCCTAGTGTAATATTGGTGGAGTTTTCTAAAGATTTCAAAAGGAAAAGCAATGGGAAATATGATACTACAAAATCGCACATAGGTATGTGAGATGTGGTTATGTTGATCAATAAAATATATGGAGAGGATAGTGCATATGGCCTATGGATTAGCAAAGTGAAAATAATCCACACAATATTGAATGTCGATATGGTTTTCATTTGGGCCAAACTGATATTGAGTATCTTATCATGCAATATCAAAAGGGTCAAGCAAGCCAAGCCAAGCAATGAAATACCTAGGATCTATATGGTGTCTTATCTAAAAGAGTATATGTATGCTAGTTGTGACTTCACTCCTTTAAAGAGAATAATGGAATCTAGAACACGAGGTGGTGCATGCTCATTTTAAAGAACTCTGGAAATACAAGCATGTGAAATAACAATTTGACATGTGTTATAAGTTCTTGGAGGTCATATATTATGAGTTGCATTATACTACTTGCCCTCATTTTAGTGTTGTATCCAATGAATCATTAGGGCCAGGGAAAATTTTAGGGGCTAAAATTTTCCCATGGGATATTTTTCCATGTGTTTTTTCCAAAAAATGATTCACTAATTCCCATTTTTTTCTATAATGATTCACCCAGATTCTATAGGATACAATTATGTTACTCTAAATTTTGCCAAAATTTTGTACAAACTATGCAAAATCCTTATAAATTTGAATATTTTTACAAAAGTATCTCCAAACATTTTATGGTTGGCATTTTGAGAATTAATCAAATTCGCCAAGCTTTCTACACTTTAAGATAAGTATGGATCCTTAAAATTTTCCTTGATTAGAGCCAACAAAAAATTGTTATATAGAATGCACTATGAGATTCATCAAGGTGTATAGCCTTGAAAAATCTCCTCACATCTTACCGAAGTGTGTTCCCCACAAGACCATGGTAAGAGAAATCGCCTATCAACCTCCTTAGATGAGTTGCCTTTAGATTTGTATGAAAAGAAAAGGGAAAGTTGGCCATTGTTCCTGATCAAAATAGGAGCCTATGCATTGATTGATTGTTACAAGTCCAAGAATTTTCACTAGATATGGAGCCTTACCACCTCATGGAATTTCCTTTCTGACTTCATGACCCTCTAGAGAAGGTAAAGGATTTCTTCATAATATTTATCTTACCTTATGGATTTATTATTTATCCCGTCCTAGAAAAATAAAAGTACAAGTGAGCTCTCATTTATGTTGAATTAAAGGCCATAATGGAGGAACAATGAAATAAAAAACATATGAAGGAAACTCGCTTCATTTCCAAATGGGTTATTTTTATACATAGTGAATATTTAGTGATGGATATAGAGGAAGTAGCCATTAAAACCCAAGAGGATAATCTAGAGTTTATAATAGAATCTCTTGTGACAATAGTAGAACCGATTGCACTAGATAAATGTGTGGATATGTAAGTAGTCGATAATGAAAAATCAAAACATATTGATGTCTCGGGGAACATGGGATGCATTCATATGATTAATCAGGGGGGAAGAGGTTGATGTGGCCTATTAAGATGAAAGAAACATTTTTTTTGTACCTTGGTTCCTACAACAACTAGCCCTATTAATAGAAGATGAAAAATTTCCATAATCAAATACCAAGCCATTTCTCTTCAACATGGAGCCGCATGCATCAAATAAAACCTCTTACAAGAGAAATCAAATCTCGGATTACAATATGTACATTGTCTCAGGTGAAAATATTATTATGAGGACAAAGACTCATCCACTGGTAGTCGATGAATCACCATTTTTTTGCATGTATGAACAAAGATAAGATAGAAGCTATGTGGAGATGGAAGCCAAGGATTGAAAAATAACTACTCTCGAGGAATCGATATAAGCATTGTAGAACACAAACTGGAAGAATGGGGTAGCTTATCTCTTAAAAGAAAGAGATGTTGGATACTCTTCATTCGCAACAAGATTTACATCACACTCCATTGCATGCTTAAAGGGCCTCATTCACCTCAACTATATATGAGAGAGTGAGAGGAGAACAATTCCCATGATGCATGTGGGATAAATTGGTATAAGTTTATAAAATGTCGTAGGCATGTAAAACACTAGGAATTCCCAGGAAGTCACTCATCCCAGTACTACTTGTAAATGTGTTGAACCTGCACAGAATAGATCTAGATAGAAAATACTACACACATTTGCAGGGAGAAACTGAGAAAGAAGAAGAAAGAGAGAAAGAATAGAAGAATTCTCATTAACTACATTCCACACTCAAAGAGTGAATAATTTATAATATATATAGGATACATGAGTAACTAATGCACCAGAGTGGTGGTCTAGAGTGATCTGGACACACACTAGCAGTTACGGGAGTAAACTTCCACCTAGTCTAGTCTCTCAGGCAGTTATGGGAGTGAACTACCACCTAGTCTGAGTTAACTAGTCTATCAGTCTTCAGTTAACTGACTGAAACAGAGTGAAGTGAGGAGGAGATTAGGGAATCATGAGTAATGCACTAGTCTGGCGATGATCCCAAGGACAATGTGCATTAGCTGGTGATGATCCCAATGTTGCATGGTGATAATCTCAATGTAGCATCTAGACTCCACTTAACTGATCAAACTGAAATGAAAATTGAAGAGAATATTCTCCCTAGAGGATTATTCTTCCTAAAATATAGGAGACTGAATAATGACTAATAAAAAATGGAAAACCTTAGGAAAAATAAATCCTAGGTGTGTGTGAAGTAACTCCAACACCCCCCCTGCACATCACTATGGTGAAAATAAAGAATGGGTCCCGACAACAAGGCCAGGTTAGGTACCCAAATGAAAAAGATACACTAAAATAAACGAGGAAAGAGGGAAAACCTCATCGGAAACCCCCCCCCCTCAAATTACAATGCATAAAAAAATGAGAAGGAACAAAAAGCAGTTGTTAAGCAACCCTGTCCTTCACTCCAACAAGACCTCGCAACTATGCAAGTTTGTGCTCCTTGAAGATGTAGATGTATGCACGGATCTGATGAAATAGATGCACCATTGATGTGTCCACACATATCCACTTTCTCTTCTTGTGATGAAGAAGATCCAAATAAAGTTTGGACGAAACTTTGAAAACCGTGTGGTCGTTTCCGGAAAAATGCTAAAAAAAAATTTATTTTAAAATGATCATAACTTCACTTCCTGAACTTCGTTTTGGACGATTTGTTTTTTGAAATTGGATATTTTCCCGAGCGGAATTAAAATATCCAATTTGTTTCTAAAAATTTTGCTCATAAAATATAATTGAGTCGGATGTGCGCGACTCCCTTTTTTCTATTGAGATGCATGCATTGCGCATGGAAAAGTGTCTACATGTGACCCCTGAGATGCATGCCATATATCTTCCACATGAAATTCAGAAAACAAATCTGAAATGGAGTAGACATCATCTCTAATTAATGGAATACAAATTTGTGCAAATACTTTTGCAGAAGACTCTTCATAATAAGAGGCTTGATCTTCTGATGGCTTCTCTTTTGGCTCTATCTGTTCAACCTCCTGCATGAAATTGTCGCAATATTCTTTATTCCTGAATAGAACCTCTAATCCAGTCCATAATTCATTTGGATTTGATTCTTGTGAGTCATTGTATACTTGATGGAGAATTTCAGGAGAAACAAACCAGAGGATACATCCTATGGCCATATCTTGTCTATTGAGAAAATCATTTTTCTCATCGGTGGAATCAGGATCCACTTCCATTGCCATAGTTATTTGGTACATGCCTCTGCATCTAAGCAGAAGAATTTTTTTTGGCTTCCACTCCAAATAGTTATGAGGTGTGAGAAGTATTTCCAGTGAATAATCCATCTTTTTTGTGTTCTTCAATCTTCAGTACTTGCAAAAATAATTTGGTGTAGCTTTTGCTTAGTAGTTTGTCGGATATGATACCATGTAAATGTGTTGAATCTGCATAGAATATATCTAGCTAGAAAATACCACACACATTTGCAGAGAGAAATTGAGAAAGAAGAAGCAAGAGAGAAAGAATGGAAGAATTCTCATTAACCGTATTCCACACTCAAAGAGTAAATAATTTACAATAGATGTAGGCTACATGAGTAACTAATGTGCCATAGTAGTGATCTAGAGAGATCTAGACACTCACTGATAGACATTAGAGTGAACTTCCACATAGTCCTAGTTAATGGATCCATGCAATCATCGATTAACTCAGACACGTGTGGAAGTGAGAGAGACACATGCAATTGTTGGTGATAAAACCGAGGTTGTCATGCATGAGTGAATTCCACTAGTATAATTGAGTGTAACTGACACCGAACTGAAGAGGAATGCCCTATTTTGTAGGGGAATATTTTTTGATGAATGTAGCTATAAGAGACATCCTCTAGCTTACAAACCTATGAGATGTGGAATATAGCAGCCATGTGAATTCTTACTCTCGGCTTACAAACCCGAGAGAAAGCCCCTAATAAAGGGTTCGTGATTCCAGCCTGGGATAGGGGATAGGAATGTATATGGCCTCCTCCATGACGTGAGAGAGAAGAACTCCATATGATTATCCAATGTAAGAGCAATATGTTGAGTTAGGACGTGCATGTGGCTAATCATAAGGTGAACATGGGAAATCCCTAAAAAGCGTTGGGCACGTCATCATGTGAATAGAAATGAAAATGATGTGATGGCCTCCTATGAGCAGCAAAAGAGTTGATGAGAAGACTCCAGATGATCCTCCTGTTGGTGGCAGTGGGAAAGTATATATGTCGAGTAGATGTGCCTATGGACGAGCACAAGTACATGTGTGAAGACCTAGTTCATATATGTGATGCAGTGAATCAAGTCCATGACATCCCTATGGATGTGCCCCTAGTGGATGAGAACTAGTGGGTGTATCATATCCTTTTCTATATGTTGTTCAAGAGTCAGACCTACCTGTAACCCTAGTTATTGTGTAAAGGGTACATGTCGGCCCTATCTTATTGTGTCTAAAGATAAACTGTAAAAGATAATTAATAGTAATAGTAATATTAATTATTATAATAATAAATAAATAATATGTCTAAGTGAGGTCGGCCCTATTATGCAATAGACACTTTAGTTGACAGGACAAGTATAATATAAGTAAGATGAAATCTTTCATTGTAGACACACACACACACTTGTGATTATTGGAAATTTCAGCAAGTACACTTCTTGGTCAAAGTTGTGCACCTCTCTTGGGCGCTAGAGTTATAGGGTTTTGTGCACCCTCTTGTGTTCTAGGATATTCTTGGTGGTAAAGGTATTTCTCTTGAAGATTATAGCAAAGGATTTGGCTAGTTTTTTCTCCCTTGTTTGAGAAGGGTTTCCCAGGATATATCTTGTGTTTTTGTGCATGGTGCTTCTTCATGTGATCTTGGTTGCTACAACATTTATGGTTATGGTTAATTTTTAAAATGGAATGAAATTCATGCTTAACCTAATGCTTATGAAAAATCAACATGGTATCAGAGCATAGGTCATGAAAGAACCCATTGCACAAGCATCGACCAAGTCTCATCCCTTATCAACAAACCCTTCACTTCTGCAAAATCGTACGGCTTTCCCAGAGTTCCAGAAAATTCTGTAAGACCCTCATTATTGAAGTGTTTCACCCCCTAAAACTTGGACGTTGAGGATAATTATAGATTAGAAGAGTACGACCTCTTCCAGAGGCTCTCAAAACTTAATTTCAAGAAATTTTGATTTTTGGCCCTAGGGTTTCTAGGGTGTCGAAACTTCTACAGAATATTTCTGGTTTTCTAAAGAAATATTGTTCTGAATCAACAAGCATCCTTGTGATACTATTAAATTGACTATTGGTAGTCATAATTCCGAACATAATCTAGACTACAAGGATTCAAGAAAATATGAAGAACAAAACTTCAATGGAAGATAGGCTTGATGGAGAAAGCAACTTCAGCCCTTGGAAATCAAAGCTTCTAGTCACTCTTGAAGAATAAGATCTCTTGGATGCAACCACTAAAACTCTACCAGAAACAACAATTGAATTAGAGAATAAAGTAAGAAAAGAAGATGATGTCAAAGCAAGGAAAATAATCATCTACTCAATAAGATATCATATCTTGCCTCGGATTGCAAATCTGAAGACTGCCTACGATATGTACAAAACACTAAAAGAAATGTTTGAAAGTGACAACACTCTCAGAGCCCTCACCTTGAGAAGTCAACTCCAAAGCACTGAGATGACGAAAGATGATACAGTTGCACTTTTCTTCATGAAGTTATCAGTGGTTAAAGAACAATTAGAGACAATTGGAGAAAACATGTATGATAGAGAGCTTGTCTTAACTACTCTTCAAAATCTTCCAAAATCATGGGAGCCCTTCCTTCAGAGCATCAGTGGAAGAGAAAATCTACCAACATTTGAGAGACTATGGATAGATTGTACTCAAGAAGAACTAAGACTTGGAAATAGAGGAGTGGAAGATTACCCAAAAGAAAATCATGCTCTTGCACTTCATACCAGAAAAGGAGGAAAATTCAAAAGAAACTTTAGGCAAACATTTAAGGAAGAAAATCCTTCATCAAAATCAGGATATCAAAGAAGAGATCCCTCAAAAGTTCAATGCTACAGATGTGACAATCATGGACATATTGCTAAATATTGTCCAACCAGAAAGAAGGGAAAACAATATGCCACCACTGCCGACATTGATCCTGGTCCACCTAAAGAAAATGAAGAAACAAGAAACAAGAAATGTTTTCTCTAAGAAGAACGTTGCTACAAATAGGTAAAATCCTTTGTTCTAAATTTTACAGTGAATTACATGTTTTTTTAATAATATAAGGATATCACTCCTTATATTAAAAGAACTTTCAAAACTTGGACCATTATCCCTAGTACGAGAATCCAAAGCATTGTTCCTTGTGCAAGAACAAAGAAGAAACATTATTCTTGAAAGAGGGATACATTGAATCTCCAAAACATCCCAGATCGACATCCCTGATCAAAAATAGATTGAGACAAGTAGAAACGTTGCCCTTGAAGAAGAGATAATCTTTCAAAGATCCAAAGAATATCAGATGGAGATTTACAGTAAGACTATACATTCTCCCCCTTCAACAGTTCAAAGGGAGAAATACATTATTCCAATTGCTCCAATTGATATGTTCAGATATATTGCAGTAGGGCATAAAAGGCCTAACTAAACTCACTCTTCTAGAGGCAGAGAAACATACAATCTTCTCAAGGCACATTCCGAGAAAGAAAAAAGAGATTTTTCGAGCTATCCTTCAGTCATGAGCCACTTCATTGATGTTGAGACTCTTTGTATTATAGAAGCAACGAGAGAACCTGTATGGCAAGATGCCATAACAGAAGAATACCAGTATGTCTTAAAGAATGATGCATAAGATATTATTCAGGGACCAGAAAGGGAAGTTTGTGGTAACTTCCAAATGGATCTATAAGATCAAGCATGCAGCTGATGGAAGTATCAAGAAATACAAAACAAGATACATAGATAGAGGTTTCTCATAAACAGAGGGAGTTTTCCATGATGAGACACTTAACCCAGTGAACCAATTCACTTCCATCTGTACCACCATCCATGAGTTGGAATATATATCAGATAGATAGATTCTTGATGAGTTTGGATTTTAGCAAGAGTTTTGTTGATACAAACCTATACAATGTTGGTGACAAGAACCTGATCCTGATGACTTACTCAGAAATCCTAGTTGTTAAAAACTAGCAAGCATTGACTTCTGATTTTGATACACTACTTCTTGGGACAAGAAGTATGACAGAATACAAATCCACCATGACGGATTTAAAGAAGAATATTGATGTTGATTCAAGACAAGACCAATCCATAGTTTATTGGATCACTGATGTATCTGGTTAAACACACGACTTGATTCATGCTGATTCAAATTGAGCAGAAAGTACAGTGGACCAGAAGAGCACATCATGTTGATGTTCTACCTTGAAATATTCCATGATTTGCTATTGCAGTAGGAAACATAACTCGGTAGCCTTAAGTTCACCAAAGATAGAGTATATATATATATATAGCAACAAATCTACTTGACTATGAGGTAGATCCTATGTTGATGACAAAGAGCCATATATGAAGATCCTTATAGAACCCAGAGCTTCCTCATGGTTTATCACACAGAGAGATAAAAATTTCTTATGTTAGATATATGATGCAAAAGAAAATTGTATACTTGTAGTACCCTTCTCCACCTGAGCAAACTACAAACTTCTACACCAAACATTTACTTGGTGAAGAACTCCTTCCGAGTTAAGAGGGAGTATGGATGACCATTGGCCAAAAAAAAAACTCAGAGTACATCGGTATGAGACTTGGCTTGATGGATAATGCCTCCCTAACTGAGAGGGAGTGTTGATGAATGAAGCTATAGGAGACATCCTCCAGATTACAAACCTGTGAGATGTGGAATATAGCAGCCATGTGAGGTCTTACTCTCAGCTTACAAACCTGAGAGAAATCCCCTAATAAAGGGTTCATGTTTCCAGCCTGGGACAAGGGATAGGAATGTATATGGCCTCCTCCATGACGTATGAGAGAAGAACTCCAGATGATTATCTGATGTAAGAGCGATTTGTTGAGTTAGGACGTGCATGTGGCTGAGTACAAGGTGAACATGGGAAATCCCTAAAAAGCGTTGGGCACATCATCATGTGAATAGAAATGAATATGATGTGATGGCCTCCTCTGAGTAGCAGTAGATTTGATGAGAAGACTCCAGATGATCCTCATGTTGGTGGCAGTGCGAAAGCAAATTTGTCGAGCAGATGTGCCTGTGGATGAGCACAAGTACATGTGTGAAGACCTGGTTCATCTGTGTGATGTAGTGAATCAGGTCCATGACATCCCTATGGATGTGCCCCTAGTGGATGAGCACTAGTGGGTGTATCAGATCTTTTGCTATATGTTGTTTAAGAGTTAGACCTACCTATAACCCTAGTTATTGTGTAAAGGGTACAGGTCGTCCCTATCTTATTGTGTCTAAAGATAAACTGTAAAAGATAATTAATAGTAATTTTAATATTAATTATTCTAATAATAAATAAATAATATGTCTAAGTGAGGTCGGCCCTATTGTGCCAATAGACACTTTAGTTGAAAAGACAGGTCTAATATAAGTAAGATGAAATCTTTCATTGTAGACACACACACACACTTGTGATTATTGGAAATTTCAACAAGTACACTTCTTGGTCAAAGTTGCGCACCTCTCTTGGGCGCTAGAATTATAGGGTTTCGTGCACCCTCTTGTGTGCTAGGATATTCTTGGTGGTAAAGGTATTTCTCTTGAAGATTATAGCAAAGGATTCGGCTAGGCTTTTATCCCTTGTTTGAGAAGGGTTTCCCAGGATATACCTTGTGTTCTTGTGCATGATGCTTCTTCATGTGATCTTGGTTGCTACAACATTTATGGTTATGGTTAATTGTTAAAATGGAATGAAATTCATGCTTAACCTCATGCTTATGAAAACTCAACAATATTCTCTGGATATAATATTCTCATCTAAGGAATCGTTCTCAACATTGGACTGTAAAACTTAGGAAAATAATTATAGGTGAGTGTGTAATATCTCCAACACTACTCTAGCCTGAGCATGCTTAACTGCGAAGTTCTAATGGGGTTTGTTGAATTAATTTTATGTTGTAGGCATGTACATAAGACCACTAGGAAATAATTACATGATGTATGTAAGTAACAAATGAAGATGGAATTACATTCCATTCCCCATAAAAAGGGTGAATATCATGGTTTATCAAAACCATAGGCTTGGAATGTTGATTTAGTGGAAAAGGTGGATGACCACCGAGATCCACCTTGATCATTCCTCCCCCCTTAGGAAGCAATGGGCCCCATTGAATCAATTTCCCTTGGGAGATGGGGAAACTTTTGTTGAATTTGAACCTTAGTGAGTCGCTTTCCTTGTTGAAGTAGATGTATTTCTTGTACTTTGCATGTGGAAGGATTTCATGAACCTGTTGGAAGTGTTGGATCCATTCAACATATTTGGATGCAGGATATACCTTGGTTTGAGTGTGGAAGGACTTTGTTGGTGAAGATGCAGCAAGAAGAGATACATTAATGGGGGATAATGGTTGGAACCCCAAGTAAACCTGAAAAGGGTCATGGCCAATAGAGCTATGTTGAACATATGGAAGACTCACATTCTCTCTATTCTCCTCTACAATATTGTCGACCTGCTTCTGTTGGATAGAAACGTCTTGAGTCGAGGATGTAGTGGTCTCAGTGACCTTTGATCACCGTCTGAATGGATCATGAAGGGGGAAAAATTTATGGTTTGAGATATTACTTTGCGACATTGTTTTTCCAATATCAATGAAGTGGTAGTAGTCAGAGCTACCTTTGGTACCCTATAGACATAACCTCCTAGAGTAAAAATGACATTGTGAGGTATAGACTCATAGATAGCATGATGTTTCCACATATATGGTTGTCCTAAAATAAAATCACAAACTTCAAGTGGGGAACATCACACACTACCTCATACTTGAAGGGCTTGATGCCATAAGACAGGTGACATTGCATCCCCGGTTTAACCATCTGACGGTGTATGGTTGGGGGTGTGGAATCATAGGAATCTTCAATATCTTGAAAACATCGGTTGATATCAGGTTCTTCTAAATCTCGTTGTCAACAATGAAATGCAATGGGGTCCCCTTTACCCACATCTATGAGTGGAAAAGGTGCTCCCCCTCCTCAAGCTCCTCTGGTTCTTTTGGTTGTATTGTTGTGGCCACGATGGTAGCAGTGAGTTCTACATCGATGATTTGTTTCCCTTTATTATGCTATGAATCAAATTCTGATTCAGGTTTTGATTCTTTTTGTTTGAGCTCAACCACCAATGATTGTTTTGAGCGACATTCACAGGTGTTGTTCTAGGGGATTTTGTGGAACTCGCACCACTTTCCAGTGTATTTCTTAAACTTCTTGTTACCCTTCTTTGCCTACATCTTGGATTGACTCTCTTAAGGTTGGAATTCCTTTTTGATCTATCCTTCATTCTGTGATTTAGGGTTTCCTTTCCCATGCTTCTATTGTGGCGTATTTTCAAACCCGAACTCCTGCTTACTCTATTGCTTGAATTTTTTTTCGATTTTGACTATATACTGTTAAGTAGCTCCCGGTGAGGTGATGTCCAAGAAATTCATCTATGTTTGGATGTACCTAAGAAAACCATTGCGGTACTTCAAGAACAAGTTCCACTTGGAGTATTTGATACCCATCTTTGAGCATAAGGTCGTATGAAATATGTTAGTGTACTCCAACACTGTCTAGTCTCTTTTCTGATGGAGAGTCATCCATTTCATGTATTGGTCATCATAGTTTATAATAGGGTAGAACTCCTCCTTTAGGGCATCTACAAAGGAAGCCCAAGTGGGTTCTCTTCTAAATGGTGTAGATTCACTCATGGTGTACCTCTCCCAATAGCCTTCCCACCAAACTCTGACATGCAGAAGGGCTTTATGGAGCGCGAAGGTGAAATTTTCACTATCAAAATTTTTTTGGACAAATTAATAACCTTCTAGCAGATTCAACCATTTTTCTAGAGAATCTACATATATCTGGCCTTCAAATAATGGGATATCAAAATTGAATTGTACCTTGAATGGTGTCATACCTCTGAAATGGATGCTTTTCAAAGATTCCTCAACCATTTCCATCAGTAGTATCTGAAGGATCTTAGCGAAGTTGTCCATCATCTCATTCCTCTCTTGCATGAGGGATTCCTCAAGCAACATCTTGAAAGGATATTTTTCTCTAGAATATCCCTTTTCTTCCTCCATGGGAGGTTGCTTGGGCTAGCGAGAGAAGTTTTCCTCAAGAGAAACTAGCTTGAGACCCAACTCTCCATACCCTAACCTCGTTGGGGACCTTCTCTAAGAAATGACAAGGAGCAGACTGCTCTGATATCACTGATCTGGATTAGTTTGAGAATGACATGAAGACAAAAATATAGTACAGATATAACAAGGAAATCCATAGATATATTGCAAGAAACACATAAATATAGTGAAACCCAACTTCTATTAATGAATAAGAGAGAAAAACATTGTAGAACACAAACTGGTAGAATGGGGTAGCTTATCTCTGAAAAGAAAGAGATGTTGGATATGCTTCATTCGCAACAAGCTTTACATCACACTTTATTGCATGATTAAAGGGTCGCCTTCACCTCAATTATATATGAGAGAGTCAGAGGAGAACAATTCCCATGATGCATGTGGGGTAGATTGGTATAAGTTTATAAAATGTCGTAGGTGTGTAAAACACTAGGACTTCCTGGGTGGTCACCCATCCCAGTACTACTCTAGCCTAAGCATGCTTAACTGCGGAGTTCTAATGGGATTCGTTGCATTAATGTTATGTTGTAGGCATGTACATAATACCACTAGGAAATCATTACATGATGTCCGTAAGTAACAAATGAATATGGCATTACATTTCATTCCCCATCAAAAGGGTGAATAACATGGTTTATCAAAACCATAGGCTTGAAATGTTAATTCAGTGGAAAAGGTGGATGACCACCGAAATCCACCCAGATCAAAAAAATATCCAATTCACCATAGAGTTAGAATGGTAGTATCCCTTTTTTTGGTGTAAGAGTGACCAATAAGGAAGATGGGGCATTAGCACATTAAATGTTCATAAAAGATACCCACACTGAGTAGTATATGCATGTATATTTGCATCACCACCCTCCCTAAAAGTTGGGAGTCATAAGTACTTTGGCTACTATGGTGGTCAAGATCTCAGATGATGATCACCTTACTCAGGGAAAAGATCACAATCTTGTATTTTTTTTAAAAGAATGGATATAAGGAAGCACATGTTAAGAAGATGATGTAGAAAGATGACATAAGACCTCAAAATAGGGAATATGACTATACTTCCAAAGTTGTCCTTCCTTACATAAGGTGTGATAGATAATATTTCTAAGATCCTTAAGAGGACTAACATCGTCACCTCTTTCAAACCTTTGAACACCATTAGATGGATGATGAAATCAGTCGTGGACCCAATCAATCCTTGTCACCATAAAGGTGTCTACGAGATCCCATGCTCGTGTAGAAATCATATATTGTTGAAACCAACTTTGATCCTTCCAATTAAGGATTAAATAACATCAATGTGACATATGTCATGAACACTTCCATACTTCCACTCTTGTTGAGAACTTCCACAATACTAAGCACCAATTACGTCTCAAATATACCAAGGTGATTGTCAAAATTTGGAATTACTCTAAACATCAGTTTAGAGAAGCAATCAATATTGTTATACATCCTAATAATGTAAATAGGGATGATGGATTGGAGGTTATAAACAATTAGGTTCCTTTATTCTAGTAATGTTGAATTAATGACAATATTAATAATAACATGAATTAGAAGATATATTCGACATTAGATGAATAATAAATTGAATTAGAAGATAGAATTGACATTGTTTTCATTGTTGTGCTAAATGTTGAAATATTGTAACTGTGAAGTATATTCTAATTATTATTGAGTTATTATCATATAGATCAATCCCCTTTTGTCGATTGATCATGTCGGGACTTATGTATGACCAAATCCCCTTTTGTGGATTGGTCAAACCCTAATTAAAATATGTTAATTGAGAAGTCACCCCCCATGGCTAATTAAAGTGGTTTTAGACACTAATTGAAGAAGTCGACCATGCTTGATGAAAATACACAAACCTAGCACTCCCCAACTAGTCTAAATAAGAGAGGCTAGCAACTCATTCACACACTCACTTAGCCACTCATCTAGTGTGCATATTTTGGGAGATAGTTGCAATTTCCAGAAG
Organism: Picea engelmannii; assembly: GCA_009831015.1. Taxonomy (NCBI): domain Eukaryota; kingdom Viridiplantae; phylum Streptophyta; class Pinopsida; order Pinales; family Pinaceae; genus Picea; species Picea engelmannii. The sequence continues at coordinate 1,696,945 of ML777291.1, read as the reverse complement.
AAAGAGAGAGAGGTGCATGCTCATTCTTGGTTATTATTGGTGGTATTGTCTTTTATCTTTCCATTGTATTAGCAATCTATAATAAGAAAGTTTTTGTTGGGTTGTCTCCCCCATGAGGGTTTCCCAGGATAAAATGTTATGTACCTTATGATTTTGTTTCTCTCAGTGATCCTACTTATGCTATATTGTCTAGTAAATTGAAAATAACTTAATAGCAACTCTAAAATTAACATGGTTTCATAGCTAAAGTGAGTAGAGCACCTTTCACTAGGTAACCAAAAACGTCATTGTTGTTGTACAATAAATTTAGGGTTTTTATTGGAAGAGAATTTCAGCCCAAAAATCATCTATGGAAGTACACCCTAGCCTAAATAACTCATTGGCAACTTGAGCACACCTTTTCAATGGCCAAAGCCTCCGAAAAGTCAAACCCTAGTTTTGACTGGTACCAGAAAACTAGGAAACCAAAACTAGTACCAGTCTAGATTTGTGCAACTCAAGTTTCAAGGGGTAACAATAGAAAATTTTGAAATCTGACAGCTCCAACATACTCGCCTCAGCCTAGCGCATCTAGTCCCTAGATTAGAATTCCAAAATTTAAAAGTTGAAAAAATAGGGTTTCCTCATAAAACCCTAAGTTACAATTACAATTGCAGTTGCAGTTGCAATACCAGTTACAGTTACAGTTTCATTATAAGATGCAGTTGTAGTGATAGTCCCTTCATGCCAGTTGCAGTACCAGTTGCATTGAAATTCTTTATGAAGTGTTGGGACTGTTGTCTTATTGTCCTAGTACACCTTACCCTAGCAAGATATTGTCAAAGTTATGTACTTACATATGCCTTAAAATACATTATTATTCTAAAGGGTACTTGCAGAAAAAGGGATATATTTTCATAGATACAGAAGGATCTCAGATCCAGCACATTCAGAGGAATAATACACTCTAGGTTTGATCATATTGATATGCATCAATTTGTTATGACATTATTTTGACCTTATAGGTTGTATATTGAAGCTATGACCATCATACCCTTGTTCAAAGATTAAATTCAAGGTATTAGAATGAGATTAGAGTTTATTCTCTAATGTATATTTCTGCCAAGATAACATATTCTCTTAGTACATAAGACAAGTTGAACAAATCACTTATCATCTTGAGTGAAGGAGACTTGGAAGAAAAGAAACACACTCATTCTTGAGGACAAGACTCTAGGTTTGATTGATTAATTTGAAAAGATTCAAAGTTGCACATGATAAGTTTGATAACTACCTCATTACAAGTAAACACTAGAATTGAGGTAGAAGTCTTTGAAAAGTAGTCCACTTGGTAGCATGCGAGAATATTGAGATAAATGCTTATTGTAATCATTTACCAGATACAACTAACATCTCCTCTAGGAGAAAATTCTTGTGTTGGTTCTAGGTTACCATGGAGGAATGTTTGATCACAACACTAGAATACTGTTGATCTCATTTTGTATTGTATTTCTTCCTCTTGATCTTTGTTTCAGGTTGGTCACAAGTGATATCTCTAAAGGATATACTGTGATGATTATTCGTGCTATTTTTTTATTACTATTATCAAAAGAGTATTATTCTTTCTTGTTATTTTGTTGACCTTGTTTAAGGTCATAGGTGATAACCCTGAGGAAGCTATAGTGAAGGTTGCAGAAGGCAACAGATTAGATGAGACATGAAGCAGACTATGCACATGACCATATACATTCATGTACCAAAATATATGAAGAAGAAGCTCTTTTTTGAGATCCAGAGTATCTCATATGGAGATTGATTGTAAGGAGCAGAAGGCTCCAAAGATGACCGAACATTAGAAAAAGAACTCACAGTAGACTTGTTCAAAGGATAATGAATCCACCTTGACAGGAAGCAGAATTCACTTGAAGTCTAACTCATATTTTCATATTAAGACTTGGTATTCAACACCAAGTATACCTTGTAGAGACTATCAAGTCCTTGTATACTCAGAAGAAATCAAGAACAAAGTGATTCTAATCTCAAAAAGGATCAGATGGGAAAAAGAAACATCTTTCAGGACTGGGAGACAAGATGCCATAAGTTGAGAAGACTAGATCATAGCTTCAAGGAGACATGAAATCTCCTGGGAAGATTCCCTTGTTTCGGTAAAAGAGAGGGAAGCCAGTCAAAAGGACTATGATATGGATTTTTCCTAATATGAGAAAGGAATTCAGTGGTGATTTCCAAAATTTGATCTAACAGATCAAGCATGTTGCAGATAAAAGTATAAATATGTACAAAACCCGACTTGTGTCTAGAGGATTCTCCCAGCAAGAGGGAGAAGACTATGACGAGACACTTAATCCAGTAATCGAAGAAATAGTTCCATTATTTGAAGACAACCAGAACAATCATGATTCATATACAGTATGAGATGTAGGGGGAGAAATCCCCATATTTAAAATTGAGTGGAAGTTGGTGCAATACATTAGTTGGGTCATGGAGACATGACTACATTAGCATATAGAGTTACCTCCATAAAAGAAGAAGAGATACCTTCAGTATCAATTATTGAGACACTCTCAGTTTCAGATGAAGTTGTTGTCGTGATAAAAAAGAGGAGCCACTCTCATAATGTAGCAGTTACATTGGGAATGAAGCAATCATTCTCAACTTCAAAAATAGAAGTTGCAGGTGTAGAGTCCTGGTTCTAGAAGGAACAATTACAAAGACAGTAGAGGACATACTCTCAGACAATAAGACAGATAGTGCTTTGCAGAACTAGCACGTGATTGTGAAGATTAATTTGTAGCTAAGAAAGTATACCAGGTTGGTACAATGTGATGTGAAAATTGGGTTTGAAGTTAAAGATAGAAAGACTCATGTCTACAGATTGAAGAAAGATTTGTACTGATTGAAGCAAGCTCCCAGAGCTTGATATGGTAGAATTGATATTTTCCTAATGAGCTTGTGCTTTACCAAGAGTAAAATTGATTCTAACCTTTACTTCAAGGTTATGAATGATGAGCCAGTTATATTGATGTTGTATGTGGATTATTTATTCTTAACGGGAGAATAAAATCTCATCACAAGATCGTAAGAAGAAGATCGTTGCAGAATTTGAGATGAAAGACCTAGGCCTGATGCATTATTTCTTAGGCCTTGAATTTTGGCATTTCCCAAAGAAGATCTTCCTTAACCAAGGGAAGTATGCAGTTGAAATAATGAAGATGTTTGATACATTGTAAATCCATGAACACGCCCATGGAAACAAAGTTGAAGCTCTTGGTTGATACTTTGTCAAAATTGATTGATGTTACTTTGTATAAACATATCATTGGTTTGTTGATGTATCTGACGAATACCAGGACAAATATATGTTGTTGTTTTTTTAACACATTGAGTCAGTACCAAGAAGAGCCCAAATATGTTCACCTTGTTGCTGCAAAGCATGTGATGAGATACCTTAAGGGTACATTGGAATTTGGTCTCTGTTATACTGGAGATCATGACTTCAGATGGATTGATTATACAGATTTAGATTGGGTTGGAAGTGTTTGTGATAGAAAGAGCACTTCAGGATGTTGTTTCATTCTGGGGTCATCCATGACTTCATGGCAGAGCAGGAAGCAATCCAACATTTCTCTCAGCACGAAAGAAGTGAAATACATTGCAGCATGTTCTGCCAGTTGTGAATCCATATGGATTTAGAAGTTGTTGACAAGCCTATTCGATCTGGAGATGGAAGCCACCGTGATTCTATGTGATAACCATAGTTTAATAAAGATTATGGATAACCATGTGTTCCATAACAAGTTGAAGCACGTAGAAATTTCGTATCACTACATTTGTGATATGATGTAGAGGGGATTTGTAAAGCTCTAATATGTTGGAATAGATGAGCAAGTTGCAGATGTGTTGACCAAGCCTATGTCTCGTGTAAAGTTTGAATTCTTTCAAGACAATCTTGGTATAGTCCAAAAGGACCTCCCTTGAAAGGGGGGTGATGTTGATGATACTATTGTATCCTGACCAATAGCGGGTAGCTCAGTTAGGATTTCATATCCTAGGGGATTGATCATCCCTGGACAGATCCTGAAGGTCTGGTAAGGATGGTCTATCAGAGTACCATGTGGTAGCTTTGTTAGGATTTTATATCCTAGGGAATCTTATGATTCCTAGGTAGATCCCTAAATACTATCGGAGCACCACAAAATGTTGTTGTTGCGCCTGCCTCATTCTATTGGCGTATGTTGATGATGTTGTTATCTCGACCTTGTGTTGATGATGTCGTTATCTCAGCCTCGTGCTAATGATATTGATGATGTTTTTATCTCAGCCTTGTTTTGATGATGTTGATGATGTTGTTATATAAACCTCGTGTTGATGATGTTGTTGTCTCAGCCTTGTGTTGTTGATGTTGCTCCATCCTCGTGTTGTTGATGTTGGTGTACTAGCCTCATGTTGGTGATATTATTATTCTAGCTTCATGCTGTTGATGTTGATGCTTCATCTTCATGTTGAATATGATGATGATGATGATGATGATGCTACTTCAGTTTCATGTTGAATATGATCATGGTGTTACTTCAGCTTCATGTTGAAGATGATGATGATGTTGCTACTTCAGATTCATGTTGAAGATGTTGATGGTGATGTATTAGTCTTGTACTGATTGATGATGTATTAGTGTTATAATAATTGATGTTGATGCAAAGAATGATAATGATGATGTCATTTCATCTCCATGTTGTGAATGATGATGATGATGTTATTCTATCTCCATGCTATGAATGATGATGATGATACTATTCCATATCCATGTTGTGAGCGATGATCTTGTTGATGATGATGAGAAAAACTTTTGATGATTTATATATGTGCTAGTTAGTGTTCCAGATGTTGATGATGTTGTTTCCCTCTCTCTCTCTCTCCTAATGATGTTGTAGAATACCCTTCTTGTTAAGGGGGAAAGTTGAAATATTGTAACTACGAAGTATATTCTAATTATTAGTGAGTTATTATCATATAGATAAATCCCCTTTGTGGATTGATCATGTCGGGACTTATGTATGAACAAATCTCATTTTTTGGATTGGTCAAACCCAAATTAAAATATGCTAATTGAATATTCATCCCCCAGGGCTAATTAAAATGGTTTTAGCCACTAAGTGAATAAGTCAACCATGCTTGATGAAAGGACACAACCCTAGCTCTCTCCAGCTAGTATAAATAAGATAGGCTAGCGTCTCATTCACGCACTCACTCAACTACACATCTAGTGTGCATCTTTTGGGAGATAGTTGCAATTGCCAGAAGAAAGAGAGAGAGGCGCATGCTCACTCTTGGTTATTCTTGGTGGTCTTGTATTTTATCTTGGCATTGTATTGGAAATCTATATTAAGTAAGTTGTTGTTGGGTTTTCTCCCCCATGAGGGTTTCCCAGGATAAAATTTTATGTACCTTGTGATTTTGTTTCTCTTAGTGATCATGCTTATGATATTATTGTCTAGTAAATTGAAAATAACTTCATTGCAGCTCTAAAATTAACACTAAAAGGTATTAATAATTATTGATCAACATTGCTCTCACTCAAATTTTTGTCCTTGATGATGAACCATGCTACATGTTCGAAACATTGATTGTAGTATCCTACATGCAGGTTCTCATGAAAATCCTAATGGTCAATATTGAAGACCATAGAAGATTGAAAGAAATAAAAGTAGACTAAGGAAAATTTCCTAAAGTGAGTTAAGGTTGAAAAGTCTTAGGGGTGGCAAAGAGTCACTTCAAGTAGATGAGTAGTTAGAGATGATAGAATGTCAAGAGTCATTGGGATAATTTGTAAATAAATCTCTCTTGTAAAGAGAGCATGTATTTTCTCTCTTTGTAATCTATCTTCTTGGGAGAGAAAAGTGTTACCATTTATTAAATAAAGATTGTTGCTATTCATGTTTGTGAGTTATTTTCTCTATGTTTCATTGTTGTTGCAATTTTCTTTGCATGCATGTGATAAATTGATTATGGGACCATTATATTTGGTTGAGTTTGGTGTATCCAATGTATTATGCAATTGTGAACCTAACATCGTTGTGGCAAGTGTGTTATGACTTTGGGATATCCCATAAAGTAATATGTTTGTTGATTATTTGTGGAGTATAATTGTGGACTATTCTCGCTTTTCTTTGCATATGATCTTGTTGCAATCGCAATACTTAGAAAAACTACTCCTAGCTAGGATAGGTTGTCTTTCATATTATGCTCATGCATTGCATATTAGATGCATCTCATTTAAAACTCTTAAAACCCAAATTATAGTAGTTGATGCCATAAACCGGAGGGTTCACCTCAAGGGAGGAAGTTCTAAATGGGAACTTTTTCTTGGTGAACCTTTCTAATATCATACTTCAAAATTCCCCTCACTTCTTATCAAAGTGTGTTCCTAACGGGATCCTGATAAGATAATTCTCCTATCAAACCTCCTTGCATGGATCCAATTCAATGTTGCACGCAAGTAATCAACATTGAATAATCATTTCATACCATTATCCCAATAACATGGGAATCATGCAAATGATCGAGAAGGGGGAAGAGGTCAATGCAGAGAGAGAGATGAAACCAACAAATGGTTTTAATACATGGTTCCTACAAAAACTATCCCTTTTACCATATGATGCAGAGGGACTAGAATCAAACCTTAAGACATTTCTCTTCGACACATAGAAATGGGTATTAAAGAAATCCTCCTACAAGAGAAATAAAATATGGGGTACAATATGGATGTTGTCTTGAGTGAAAAGGTTATTGCGGAGCCCATCCACTAGTAGTTGATGCATAATTTTAGATTTTGGTAGAAATGACCAAAGTTAAGATATAATATATGCATTCAGAGATGGAATCTAAGAATTGAAAAATGGTTACTCTCAAGGAGTGGATCCAAGCAGTTGAGAGAGAGTCGAATTACAAGATGAAATTCATCGGTGTGATATCTTCTTTACATAAAATAGTGCCAGTTATGGTGGTTGAATTCATCCATGAGCTAAATCTTATGGATGACCTTCAATATGCCTTAGTTTATTTTAATATGATTCTACAAGAGAAGACGGAGGGAGTCTTGCACTTCAAATTTTAGATACTTCTGTGCAATTATTGACAAGAAAAGCATTTCTCATTTATGGAGCTAATTCCAACTTTGCATCCTTTCAAGATTGTGAACATACACACTAGATGTTCTTAGCAAGAAACAACTATCTAGAAATCATGTAGGGAAATGCAATATTTACTTACTAAGTATGTGGAGAATATGATTCATGCAATAAAAATGATCAATTAAATTATTTTCCTTAAGTGTTTATGAGTAAATATAGACAATACATCCATTAGTGAACTCTAAGAATTATTTTCCACCAAATTCAATGAGAAGTTTGCCAAAGAAATATGCATAGAAAGTTCAAGTGCACAAAAAATTCATTGTTATGTAATAGAGTCTAAAAAATATCAATATTTCCTTGAAGAAGTGACCACTCAAACTGGTGGACTAAGAATGATTGTAAAATTTGACTATGTTAAACCCATGGTGGATTATGATTTCTTTGTGGGAAGGGATAAACTTATTTAAACTTATTCTCTTATTAGTGAGCTTGTAAAAGAGTTGAATAGTACTATGACTATTCAACCAAATAATGACAAAGTAGAATAAAGAAATTTTCATAAAGTGAGTTAAGGTTGAAAAGTTTGAGGGAAGATAAAGAGTCACTTTAGGTAGATGAGTAAAGGTTGAAAAGTTTGAGGGAAGATAAAGAGTCACTTTAGGTAGATGAGTAGTTAAAGAAGTTGGAAGGCCAAGAGTCATTGGGGTGGGGTGTAAATAAGCTCTCTTATATAGAGAACGTGTATTTTCTCTCTTATTTTTTGTTATTTTCTTGGGAGAAAAAAGTGTGGCATTTGATGAATAAAGGCTTTCATTGTTATACATAGTTGTGATCTATATTCTTTATATACAATTGTTACAATTTCCTTTACGTCTATGCATGTGGATGATTGTGGGAATATGATATTTGGTTGAGTTTCATGTATCCAATGTATTATGAAATTATTAACCTACCATTATTTCAAAAAGCATGTTAAGGTGGTGAGTTATCTTGCAAACTAATACATTTATTGATTATGTGTGGAGTGTCATTGTGGACTATTTTCACTTTTCTTTGAGTACGATATTGTTGCAATGGAAACACTTCTAGTAAAAATTGTGCTAACTAGGATAGCTTACATATCATACTAGATTCTTGCATTTCAAATTAGAAGCATCTCATTTAAAACTCTTAAAACCCAAATTATGATAGTTGATGCCATAAACTCGAGGTCTCACATCAAAGGATGAATCTCTAATTAGGAACTTTTACATGGTGGGCTTATGTGGTTGATTAGGATAAAAAATTGATGTCAACCATATCTAAAAGGCATGAATCTTCATGGAAATGCCTAAATGGTGTGAAAATTACTTAAGAAAAGAGTACATAACAAAAAAATGAATGTAAAATCAATCATATACACACAATAAATTAGATGATAACTCAAGTCAACATCCTTAACACTAAATTAAATATATATATAACGAGGCATCAACAACATGAACTTGACAACCACAAAGGACTAATCTGGTGAATCCTTTTACAATCTAAATGCAGGGTATAAATAATATAATAAGTGGATACTAAGAGTTTCATTGCCCATATGTCCATTCCCTAAATTGAATAAGTGTATAAATTTTGGGAAGATTAAAAGACTAAGAGGAAGAAGATCCATCATGACAATTGGAATCCCATTATAAGTTTTCCATCCATGCCAATGCACTCGCATTGAATTGGAACAGTTTGTTGGTGACAAAGATGTACATGCCAAGGTGGTGTGATGATGTGTAAGTGTGACCAAAATTGTGAACTACACAATTGGGTCATAGGTGGACCATGTGAATAAAATAGGAGTGCTTCTATGGCATAATTCCAAATTGGCACTTTAATACACATTGACATTGACCACTATAATACGCATCCCACACCAAGGATTATGCATGATTTTGCACCTCTTACACAATGACCAAAATTGTGCTTCCATACTTAGAAAATTATTTGGGAGAACTCTCATTATTGTGACTTAGTCATTGTTTGATTATTTATATAATCAAACCTCCTCACTTAGGTGTTATTGGTCCGCCAAAACTATCCTTCTAGTTGGGGAATTTAGCTTGAATTTTCTCCAAAGAATACCACTGTATGCCATTGAAGCAATTGTCCTTTCAACTCGACTTGGTAAAGTTTCAATGTTACATGTCTAATTTCACACTCCTTGCACCATATAATTGTGACTACTTTTAAATCAACACCAAATTTGGAAACTAACTCTTTAGGGATCCATGCAACTTATGATTTGCATTGACGTTTGAGTGAATGCCCATAAAATCTAGTAGGTTCACCTTGAGCAATCTCTCTCTAATATTGAATAATGGTGTGCGGACCATGTTTGGGTGGATTTTTCATCATGTATTTCTCATTAAAGTTTCTCATATGAAGGGATACTAAAGATTTGTCTCTTGCATGAAATATTTAATATATTCAATGTTCATCATTTTCGCCCTTGTTTTTCTATCAACTATTATTTTTCTCAAATATATCTTTTGGACATGGTTAATAAACCTTATAATTTTCCCATGTGAAATGAACTCCTTTGTCATCATTGCCACGGGGATAGGAGACAAAATAGCTAATGGGCCCTTCAACAAAAATCCAAGCCACTATACTTCAAATTCTTAGTTACCATGATTGTACACTCTATCTTATTGCAACTGCACTACACATAATATTCATGGTTGAAAATATGAACGAATTGAACTATCATGAAATTTACTACTTCTATCCAACCATGTGTATAAGGATGTAAGGACATACTCCTATTCAACTTGATTCCCATCAATTTGCACCACCCTTTCCAAAAATAGATTAAAAACCTATTATTATTATCGAAGATTGATGATTATGGAAAACTAAAGTGCACACATACTTATTCAAAAAACAACTATATGGTCCACTGCATTCAAATTGTATCCTTGCAAGTATCAATTTCACAAACATTTTTTTGAAGCAATATGTGACTATGATTAGATAGTCATTTCCCTTACTCATCATCATCAAACCTTTGAGGAAGTTTATTGAAACCAATTCCCATGGTATGCATGGGATTGGAAGATGAATGTTTTTCTAAGATTTTGATTTGTTGGATCAAAAATGCTACAAAGGAAATTACTTCCACCACTCTATCACCGTTGATGCCATCTTCATCCAATATAAAAACATCTACACAATACTACATTTGGGGTTAAATTACCACATTAAATCATTTTGAAAAATAATATTCTCTCTCTATAGAGAGAGAGAGCTTTCCAATGATGTATAATGTGTCTAAAATGAAGTTTGCATGTGAAAGATAAATATTTAGGAAGCTATATATGTGAAGGATGATAAATGTGACTACCTTAACACTAAAACAAGACAAGGTAATTTCTTTTGAAAAAAAAACAAGACAAGGTAATGTTGAAGAGAAAATGTGTACAAAATATATTTACATTACTTATCACACTTCTAAGATATTGAATCAAATCATCGTTTGGATTTAATAAACTAATATACTTCAATGATTAACATATGTTTAGTAATAGATACGAAACTTCAAATACATGCCTTGTTAAGGAATCTTTACAAACACTTTGCATGCAAACTGCATTGTCTTGGATTAGGCATTTCTACAAACACTTTGAATTCAAATTACATTTTCTTGGTTTAGGCATTTCTACAAACACTTGAGTTAAACATTCGTGCCTTTGGTGCAACAAATTTTATAAACACTTTGTATGATAACTTCACCCTTTGTATAGGCATGTTTACAAACACTTTGTATGAAAACTTCATAGGCCAAATATTCAAGAGATTTTATGAGCTTGCTAATAGTAATATATGCCAAAATGATTAAAAAAAAATACTTTTTAAGTGCAGCTTTGTGGTTTCCATAATCTTTCCCAAAACCCATTTGAAATAATATAATTTTCACTATACAAAACTAACAAACATGTATGAAAATACATGGAAAAACATAAAATAAAAACCTAGAGCCAACAAATGAAGAGAAGCTCAAATATAAAATAAGCATTCATTTAAAACTTAAAACTATTATCTATGCACGCTAAAAAGGTTACATGATGGGGTTTTTAGCCCTCTTTATTTTATGTAAAAGCTATTATCTAGGGATTTTCTTGCAATCAAATTTTTATGAGCTTTCCTGCAAATATTTTTAAGGGTTTTAAGTTTTTTTTTGGTGGGGGAGAGGAGGCCATGGGAAGAAAAATATTCTTTTCCATTGAATAGGGGTTCCCCATGAAGAGGGTTGAAACCTTCACAAAAAATGGAGACCATCATATGAATAAACCCACCCATTTAAATAGAAGATTTGTCTTTTCCACTACAAAAAATTGAAAATATAAGGGTTATCACCATGGAAATTGAAAATAACAAAACAAATAAAAGAAGAAGATGATTACCAATAGAAGACATAATCCATAGAAGATGTCATCCTTTGGAAGAACCAAAAATAAACCAAATGTATGACATAAACCTCTTTAAACAATGAAAACTAAATTCAATAAAAAATTGCACAACAAGAATAAGAAAATTATTGACAGGATTACATCCATGGATTGATAAGATATCTTTCACAAACAAGCACCCTACCCTTCTTTGAGAGAAAATAAAACCCTACCCTTCTTTGAGAGAAAAACTATGGGTTAGAGAGGAGAGGGAAAATGCTAAAATATAATGAAAGAATGACAAGGTTTAGGGTAAGGAGAGGGTTTTTGTTGAGAAATAAGAGTATTTTTTATTTGTGAAATTAAGAAAGTTGTCATTTCATTTATATTTAATTTAATTTATGTTATGTGGATGTATTAAACCCTTTAATTAGGAATAAAACACAATTTAAATAATTATCATTACTTGAATTTGAATGGTCACTTCCTAGCATTGTTTTGTATATGAACTCCATTTTATGCACATGATATATTGTTGGAAAGATCTCAACAAGATCTTTGCAATAGCATGTGTGTGTGTGTGTGTGTGTGTGTGTGTGTGTGTGTGTGTGTGTGTTTTAGTGTATATATATTAACATTTTAACATCGATATATCAACATTAAACAAGCTAAGAAACAATTGTTGAAGTGCATGGTAACTTTAAAAAAATATTTTTTCAGCACGATAATATGATGTTTGACTAACATTGATAAAGTGACATTTGTAAAACAATTAGAGAAAAATAGAAATACAATGAATTTCAATTCTCAAAATGACAAAAGGCATGTGTCGAAATAAGCATCATTTTTTTACCCCAAATGTAGTATTGGATAATTTCCAACTTCTTATCCACTCTGAAATCCCTAAATTCTTGGAATGGCATGCCTCATGCAACAACTATAATTGGTGATCTCCCCAATGAACAAAAAAATCATTAAACTTGTACACAATTCCATCCTTTCCAGTTATTGTGTACCTAACCACAACATCTTTAGTAGGTATTATACTTTATGTACATTAGCTATTGTGTGTGTATGCTCATGATTTTGTAATAATGTTGTATTTGTAAAAATGGTCTCCTTTGTATAATATAGGATTAATTATTTTTGTTAGTGAAAATATTTGAGTTAGAATTTTTGTCTCTCTATTTGTATAAATATCCCCCTTGCCCACCACCTCATATTTTTATCTTATCATTTTTATCAATGTACAATCAACCAATTTTTGGTGTTTATTGGAGATGTCTTACTCCATTACTTATATTTATAGGTGCAATCTACCCTTGGGTGTGCACGTTCCCCCACTTTTTCCCTTAATTTTGGATCTTAGTTTTTGTTTTGACTATTAGATTAATTAGATAAAAAAAATACATTAACAAGAATATGTTGTCTATACTTAATTCGGGTTGATGTTGTTATTTATAATTAGCATCTGGTGAGAGTTTGTTATCCTCATATTCCAATCCATTAGAAGAGAACTATGGCTATATATTGAAGCCAGTATGAATGTAATTGTTTGTTGGTGAATGTTATATGATGTTCTTATTGAATCTTATATGGTATCAAAGTTGTTCGTTGGCCCCAAGCTCTAGTTGAAGGATGTTTTCATCCAATGAAGAAGGCTATCATTTAGGTTGAAGAATGTTGTTGTCTGATGAATAGGGTTTCCACATAGTGAAGGAAAATGTTGCCCAAGGGATTGTGCGAATACTAGTGCTTGGTGAATATTTTAAATACTTGCAAAGTGCTCATTTGAAGGTTCTAACAAAGTGCACTTACTTTAATATCAATGCAATAAAGTAGATATTTGTTGTGTATAATTGTAGTTTTCAAAAGAATCTTCCATGATGTATATTCAAAGATGTTGTAACCAAGTATGTTGATAACTCAAGGAGAATATGTTGGGTCAAAAATTGTGATTTTGTGATGTAGTCACATAGTGAAAGAAGGTTCATTGAAGGTCAATTGTTGCCCTGGTCTTGATCATGTAGCTTCTATGTGAAGGATTTATAACCTGCCATGATTTGGAGAATGGAAGTATTGTCCTACCATTGTATGGAGATTCAAAATTTCCATCAACAAAAAAAGAGATTTTCTAAATTGATTTGGTAATCATGTGCTACAATGTGGTCTTCCATATCTCATTGTTATGTGGTATTAATGTTCAATTTTTGTTAGCAATAGACAATTTGCATCATTTACTCTTTCAAGAATCTGAAAAATTGATTGGAAAGAATTATGGTTTATGGAGTCATAAGATACTAACTCTTAGTTATTTTAGAGAAAAAAATTTAAATGTTACTACTATAATAAACTTGGACACTTCAAGAGAGATTGTCAGAAAAGACAACATGACTTGGAAATTAGTCAAAAGAACACAAGGCATGAATTGTTTTCTAAAGGAGATGAAGAAAAAGCAACATGTGATTTTGCACTTGTGGCATTATAGAATTGAATAATTGATTCTACAATTTGGTATTTCAACTCAAGTTCATCTCGCCACTACACGTGTCATGAAGATTATTATGTAAATTTCATTGAAGATAAGGGTAGTAAGGAATCTATTTCTTTGTCTAATGTATGGAATCACTATGTTAAAGGATGTGGGGATGTTCGTGTCAAATTGAAAAATACTTTAAGTTATACTTTCAAGAATGTTTGATATGTTCTTAACAAGAACACAAATATTTTGTCTCTTAGTGAGATAACTAAGAATCATAATATTTGTGTAAACTTTCAAGGAGGCACATGTATGGCTTCTACTCTTCATAACAACAAGGTGATTATTGTTAGTATTGGTGAGAAAGGATTGTATAAACTTGTTGATTTAAAAACAACAAAGGTGCATGCATTAGATATATTAGAGAACATCGTTTTACTCTAGCATGAAATGTATGGGCATCCAAGTTATCAGTATTTATATGTACTTAGTAATAATAATATGGTGGATGGTCTTCCATTCATTCAGGAATGTCAGAATGTATGCATAGGATGTTAGATGGGAAAAAAACATCAACGTTCACTTGATACTGGTAAATCATAGAGAGCCAAAGAAGTTTTATACCTAATACATATTGATTTGCATGGCCTAAGGAAGACACCCACAATGTCCAGAGAACAGTATTTCTTGATACTAGTCGATGGATTTTCAAGGAAAATGTGGGATTATTTTCTAAATAAGAAAGAAGTCATATTGTTTTTGTAACTTTGTAGCAAGGAAAAATGTTGGAAATATTGTTTTCATTGATGTCAAATACAATGGCATACTAAATATGTCCAAGATAAAGATTGCAAGATGGAGATTGTTGGAAATATTGGTTTTGTATTTTTTATGCTCAGTTTGGATACCCTATCTTTGAAGGCCTTTTTAATCTCAAGACCTAGCTCAAATGAGAGCATAGGATATATGGTTGAAAATTTTATTCTGATACCTTTCTAGCGGTATATGGCACTCCCTCTAACTCCATAGGAATGAGGAGATATGAAAGATTTTTTCAGGTCAGCCCAGCCAGAAAGTACAAGCCGACCCAGCCAGTTTTATAAGTCGGCCATGTAAGTGAAGATAGAAACACTATAAATACAGGATAGATGTGCACATTTAAAGAGTATCCAGGAAATAAAATCAAGTACAAGTGTGCAGAATATATTTGAGGTGCACAAGAGGAGATGGGGAATATTCTTTGGGTCTAAAGGTGGGAAAGAGGAGTTTTCTTGTAGTTTTAAGGGGGTACTATGAAGGACTAATGTCTATGATGTTTCAAAGTGTGTTTTTTAAGGTTTTGATGCTGCATTTTGGAATTATATTATGGGAATGATGCTATGGGGTTTGTTAGGGAATGAAGGATAAATATAAATAAGGTTTGAATCTATGTTTAGGGTATGAAGCAAGGAGAGGCGTTGGAGCATGAAAGTTAAGGGTATGATGATGTTATAAAATGCATCAAGTATGAAGCATGGAGGTGAAGTCAAAAGTACTATGTGTATGAAGATTTTATATTGGTACCTATACAGGTCTTACTGAGTTGGTGGTCAGCTGAGAAGATAGGTGTCTCCAATAGGTTGGTGCCTATACAATATCTTGCTAAGTTGGTGCTCGGCTGAAGAGATTGGTGTCTCTAGTAGGTTGGTGCTTACAATATTTGTAATAGTAGGTTGGTGACTATAGACATTTATAAAGATAATTTTTTGTGGGTTTCTCCCACAAGGGTTTCCAAATTAAACTTTGTGTAAGGTACTACGATTTGAGTTTACATGCATTTACTATTTTAAAGTTAATGAATGATTG
The DNA here is from genome assembly GCA_009831015.1 of Picea engelmannii. Lineage (NCBI taxonomy): Eukaryota > Viridiplantae > Streptophyta > Pinopsida > Pinales > Pinaceae > Picea > Picea engelmannii. The sequence goes on along the minus strand of ML777291.1, from coordinate 1,681,070 downwards.
ATTAATGCTCATTTAAAGTAAAAAATATCTTATAATGATTCATCCCCCTCTGTTAGTATAAGCATAAGTTCAAAAAAAACATTTTTGGAGAAACAAATAAACAAGTAGGTCAAAGATCTAAGATTTGATAATGGGGGTGAATTTGTTTCAACTTAGTTCGAGGAATTATGAAAAAGAGAAGGTATACATAGGTCGTATACCACTCCATACACTCCACATCAAAATGGAGTCATATAAAGGAGGAATATGATAACTATGGAGATGGAAAGGTTCATGGTGCATAGCCAGAATGTGTCATATTAGTATTGGGAGGAAGTAACAAATATTGTGGTCTACATCCTTAATAGAATTTTATGTAAGTATTTGTAGAATATCATTCCCGAGGAAGGAAGGTCATCCAATGGCCTATGAGAGCATAAATCCACAAGACCGTGAATGAAGGTACCCCATTCACGAGAAGGAGATGGCCACAGTTGTGCATTGACTACGAGTATGGAGGAACTATTTGTTGGGAAGGAATTCATTGTGAAGATAGACAATGTGGTGACAAGATATTTCACCAATCAATTGAAATTGTCACTCAAGCAGTCATGGTGAAAAGATTTTTTGGAAAAGTTTGATATGACCATTGAGTATTGGTTGGGAAATCCAAATAGAACTATGGATTCCTTATGCAGGAAGTTGTATCTTATTTCCTTAGAGGAGGATGAGTTGCCAATGCCAGTGGGAAATCAAATGCAATTCTTGACATATTTGCAAGAGAAGGTCAAGGAGGGATTACATAAGGATATCGCAACTTTGAACATCATGAAGCAGGTGAAGGAAGGAAAGACATGAAATTTTTGGATGAATAATGGAATTTTGTATTTTGATGATCACATCTATGTTCCTAAGTTGTGTAACCTCTACAAGGATCTCATAAGAGAATTTCATGACTCACCTTGGGTTGTCCACCTAGGTCAGTGGAGAACATTAGCATTGCTAGAACGAGGATATTACTGGGAGCATATGAGGTGAAACATTGAGGAGTATGTAAAGACTTGTCTTATGTGCCAAAAAGACAAGGTAGACTCCAAGATGTAAGAAAGACCATTGCATCCTTTATTGGTTTCGAAAAGACCTTGGGCGGGTGTCTCGATGGACTTCATCATCCAACTTCCAATGGCATAAGGGTTTAATGGGATCATGGTCATGGTGGATCATTTTTTCAAGTATTCCATCTTTGTGACCAAAAAGGTGCCTTTCACTATAGAATAAGTTGTAAATCTATTTTTCAAGAACGTTATGAAGTTTTTGGGTCTTTCATTGAGCATTGTGTCACTCGGGGACATAAGTTTCATGAGGTGATTTTGGACTGAGCTATATAAAATATTGTTGGAACCAAATTATTGATGATTTCAGGCTATCATCTGTAGACTGAGTGCGTCAGGAGGACTACTTGAGGAAATTTATGTAGGAATACCAAAAAAATTGGCCTAAGTTGTTGGACATTTCTCGATTCAATTATAATATGTAGAACAATTTAGCAATGAGATACCATCTATGTGTTTTGGGAAAATGGGTATCAACCATTCACTCCACATACGGTGTTGCAAGGCTAATATTGGTGCAACCCATTAGCCTTGGGTTCATAAAGGGATGGTAGGATGTGTTGGAGATGGATCGTGTTCACTTGATGGAAGCGGTAGAGTAGATGAATCATTTGGAATATCATGGGAGGGGGGATGCGAAGTTCAAAGTGGGAGATTTGGTCTTGCTCAAGTTGGGAAAAGAATAGTTCAAACCACCTACCAACATGGCTAGTGCCTTAGTGCAGAGGTTTGAGGTTCCATTCAAAGTCTTTAAGAAAATTGGAAACGTCACCAATAGATTTGACCTGTCAAACCACATGAGATCTCATCAACTAATCTTCTCATATCATTCAATTGAATCATTCCAAGGTTGATGAATATGATCGTAGTAGGATCACACCATCTTGATCCCCTACATTGATTGTGGATAGACCATAGTTGGAGGTGGAAGAGATGTTTGTGCACAAAGCCTCCTACCATGGAAAAAATAAAAAAACATGAGTACTTTGTCCATTGGAAGGATAGACCTAAGGAAGAGAACAATTGGGAGAGATAGGAGGAATTTTGGTAGTATCAAGACATGATATTTGACTTTGAGAATAACATCATGGAAAACGTGTTCATTGGATGTTGCTAGGAAGACAACAAGTTTAGTGGGGGAGGATGTAATACCTCCACCATAGATGGCATTAGGCATGTTGTTAGGCCAAATGTGTAGTGATTCCACAAACAGATGAAGTGAATCAACACTCCTACTCGAATGGATGGACAAATTGGTGACTGTACAAGTTTCCTTTATACAAAACAAGTGTGATGCCTTGGGTGCACAATCTAGACATGTGGACCCAAAGGTTTTCATTCCAACAATCATGGTGACAAGAGTTTTTGGAAAATTTTGATATGACCATTGAGTATTGGTTGGGAAATCCAAATAGAACTATGGATGCCTTATGCAGGAAGGTGTATCTTGTTTCCTTAGAGGAGGATGAGTTGCCAATGCCAGTGGGAATTCAAATGCAAGTCTTGACATATTTGCAAGAGAAGGTCAAGAAGGGATTACATAAGGATATCGCAACTTTGAACATCATGAAGCAGGTGAAGGAAGGAAAGATGTGAAATTTTTGGATGAATAATGGAATTTTTTATTTTGGTGATCACATCTATGTTCCTAATTTGTGTAACCTCCGCAAGGATCTCATAAGGCAATTCCATGACTCACCTTGGATTGGCCACATAGGACAGTGGAGAACATTAGCATTGCTCGAACAAGGATACTACTGGGAGCATATGAGGTGAGACATTGAGGAGTATGTGAAGACTTGTCTTATGTTCCAAAAAGACATGGTATACTCCAATATGTAAGAAAGACCATTGCATTCTTTTTTGGTTTTGAAGAGACCTTGGGCAGGTGTCTCGATGGAATTTATCACCCAAATTCCAATGGCATAAGGGTTTAATGGGATCATGGTCATGGTGGATCATTTTTCCAAGTATGCCATCTTTGTGCCCAAAAAGGTGCTTTGCACTGTAGAAGAAGTTGTAAAGCTATTTTTCAAGAACGTTATGAAGTTTTTGGGTCTTTCATTAAGCATTGTGTCACTCGAGGACATAAGGTTCACGGTGATTTTGGACTGAGCTATATAAAATATTGTTGGAGCCAAATTATTGATGAGTTCAGGCTACCATCTGTAGATGCAGTGCGTCAATGGTCTCTTGGAGGACTACTTTAGGCACTTTGTGTAGGCATACCAAAAACATTGGCCTAAGTTGTTGGACATTTCTCAGTTCAATTATAATATGTAGAATAGTTTAGCAATGAGATACCATCTATGTGTTATGGGAAAATGGGTATCAACCATTGACTCCACATATAGTGTTGCAAGGTTATTATGGATGCAACCCATTAGCCTTGGGTTCATATAGGGATGGTAGGACGTGTTGGAGATGGATTGTGTTCACTTGATGGAAGCGGTAGAGTAGATTAATCATTTGGAATATCATGGGATGGGGATGTGAAGTTCAAAGTGGGTGATTTGGTCTTGCTCAAGTTGGGAAACGAATAGTTCAAACCACCTACCAACATGGCTAATGCCTTGGTGTAGAGGTTTGAGGTTCCATTCAAAGTCCTTGAGAAAATTGGAAATTTCACCAATAGATTAGACCTATCAAACCACATGTGAGCTCATCAACCAATCTTCCATATCATTCAATTGAATCATTCCAAGGTTGATGAATATGATCCTAGTAGGATCACACCATATTGATCCCCTACGTTGATTGTGGATAGACCATAGTTGGAGGTGGAAGAGATTGTTGTGCACAAAGCCTCCTACCATGGAAAAAATAAAAAACATGAGTATTTTGTCCATTGGAAGGATAGACCTACGGAAGAGAACAATTGGGAGAGATGGGAGGCATTTTGGTAGTATCAAGACATGATCTTTGAATTTGAGAATAGCATCATGGAAAATGTGTTCATTGGATGTTGCTAGGAAGAAAACAAGTTTAGTGGGGGAGGATGTAATACCTCCACCACATATGGCATTAGGCATGTTGTTAGGCCAAATGTGTAGTGTTTCCACAAACATACAAAGTGAATCAATGCTCCTACTCAAATGGATGGAAAAATTGGTGATTGTCCAAGTTTCCTTTATACAAAACAAGTGGGATGCCTTGGGTTCACAATCTAGACATGTGAACCCAAAGATTGTCACTCAAGCAGTCATGGTGACAAGAGTTTTTGGAAAAGATTGATATGACCATTAAGTATTGGTTGGGAAATCCAAATAGAACTATGGATGCCTTATGCAGGAAGGTGTATATTTTTTCCTTAGAGGGGGATGAGTTGCCAATGCCAGTGGGAAATCAAATGCAAGTCTTGACATATTTGCAAGAGAAGGTCAACAAGCGATTACATAAGGATATCGCAACTTTGAACATCATGAAGCAGGTGAAGGAAGGAAAGACATGCAATTTTTGGATGAATAATGGAATTTTGTATTTTGTGGATCACATCTATGTTCCTAAGTTTTGTAACCTCCGCAAGGATCTGATAAGGGAATTCCATGACTCACCTTGGGTTGGCCACATAGGACATTGGAGAACATTAGCATTGCTCAAACGAGGATACTACTGGGGTCATATGAGGTGAGACATTGAGGAGTATGTGAAGACTTGTCTTATGTGCCAAAAAGACAAGGTAGACTCCAAGATGTAAGCAAGACCATTGCATCCTTTATTGGTTTCAAAGAGACCTTGGGCGGGTGTCTCGATGGACTTCATCACCCAACTTCCAATGGCATAAGGGTTTAATGGGATCATGGTCATTGTGGATCATTTTCCAAGTATTCCATCTTTGTGCCCAAAAAGGTGTCTTGCACTGTAGAAGAAGTTGTAAAGCTATTTTTCAAGAACGTTATGAAGTTTTTGGGTCTTTCATTGAGCATTGTGTCACTCGGGGACACAAGGTTTATGGGGTGATTTTGGACTGAGCTATATAAGATATTGTTGGAACCAAATTATTGATGAGTTCAGGATACCATCTGTAGATTGAGTGCATCAATGGTCTCTTAGAGGACTACTTGAGGCACTTTGTGTAGGCATACCAAAAACATTGGCCTAAGTTGTTGGACATTTCTCATCTCAATTATAATATGTAGAATAGTTTAGCAATGAGATACCATCTATGTGTTTTGGGAAAATGGGTATCAACCATTGACTCCACATATGGTGTTGCAAGGTTATTATGGGTGCAACCCATTAGCCTTGGGTTAGTAAAGGGATGGTAGGACGTGTTGGAGATGGATCGTGTTCACTTGATGGAAGTGGTAGAGTAGATGAATCATTTGGAGTATCATGGGAGGGGGGATGCAAAGTTCAAAGTGGGGGATTTGGTCTTGCTCAAGTTGGGAAAAAAATAGTTCGAACCACCTACCAACATGGCTAGTGCCTTGGTGCAGAGATTTGAGGTTCCATTCAAAGTCCTTGAGAAAATTGGAAATGTCACCAATAGATTGGACCTGTCAAACCACATGAGAGCTCATCAACTAACCTTCCATATCATTCAATTGAATCATTCCAAGGTTGATGAATATGATCCTAGTAGGATCAGACCGTCTTGATCCCCTACGTTGATTGTGGATAGACTACAGTTGGAGGTGGAAGAGATGCTTGTGCACAAAGCCTCCTACCATGGAAAAAATAAAAAACATGAGTACTTTTTCCATTGGAAGGATAGACCTAACAAAGAGAACAATTGGGATTTATGGGAGGCATTTTGGTAGTATCAAGACATGATCTTTGAATTTGAGAATAGCATCATGGAAAACGTGTTCATTGGATGTTGCTAGGAAGACAACAAGTTTAGTGGGGGAGGATGTAATACCTCCACCACAAATGGCATTAGGCATGTTGTTAGGCTAAATGTGTAGTTTTTCCACAAATAGATGAAGTGAATCGACGCTCCTACCTGAATGGATGGACAAATTGGTGATTGTCCAATTTTCTTTTATACAAAACAAGTGGGATGCCTTGGGTGCACAATATAGACATGTGGACCCAAAGGTAACTTGTCCCCTAGACTTTCAGTTGACGAAGTTGCAGACGTGTTGGCCTTGGGCACACTTGGGCACGAATGGATTGATGACCTAGGTGCAGAATGAAATGACTTGGTAGACACGACGACCTAAGCATGGACGACCTAGGAAAACAGACGATGATGCAAGCTTAGGGAAACTTAAGTGGACTTACACACAAATGGAATGAGTTATCTTGAGAGACTTGGGTCCACTTCATGCAACATGACTTTCCAAGTGATGGGAAAGGAACATATAAGTATGGAGGTGCCTCAACAAGTTAAGGCATTGATCAAGTGATCAAGGGTCAAGGAGATCAAGAAAGTTTGAAGATTCATCTAGATGTTTATGGTTGTCTTGTAAAAGGGTTGGCACCGCAGGTTGATAAGATGGCTAAGTGATTAAGACACAAATAGGACTTGTAGGAGGTAGGCATGTAGATGGTTTAAGGGTTGGCTTGTGCAAAGAGTTGGGTAGTCTTGCGAAAGACAGTTTGTCTTGGCTCTTTATACTATTGTAATTGAGTTGTAGGAAGTAATCAAACTCCCCTCTTTGTAACATTGTAACATTCTTCTATATATTGAATAAAAGGGTGTTAGGCACTAGGGTGTTTGGAAAAACCTCTCATACTAAAGAGGAATATTATAACTATTTTTAAATAGCATTTATTTTTATCTAGCATTGTGCCCATGAGATCATGCCACAAAAGAAACTCAATTTGTTCAAGATGACATGTAATCAAACAACATTCCCGTCATTCTCACAGATCATGTGGAATTAGTGCCCACAACCTATTTATAGTTATGCATCTCAAGAGAAGAGAGATATACACACACACACACTTAATTCAACATGAAGTTGTGACTAGGTACCTAATGTATAAGACTAAGATAAATAACATGCAATACAAGAGGCTTCCTAAGATTGATTCAAATTCTAGTCAAAACCATTTGCGGCTCAAGCAAGGTTGGCATACAGATTTTAAGTCTTGGTTAATCATTGGGATATAAAGGAAGATACCACTTTGCATAATAACAATATTATTAAGCATATTATTGCATCTAAATTTAAGGAGAGGCATTGGACAAATCCTAAAATGTCATGGGTCAAAAGAATTTGTCATTTTTTTACACTAAGAAGGTTGAAGATGAAAAACATGTTCTCTTAAATTTCCCTACCTACACCCACATTGGATCTCAATTTAAAAAAAATTGTTTTAATATCGAACTTCCTAACTTTTTCACTCATCAAAACTATGGTGATTTAGGAATGCTTCTCTTAAAGATTTTTGAGCAAGAAAAAATAAATTTGACTCTTTACCTTTCTAAGGTCCAACCAAATTTGGTCTCAATGGACGTTAACCATCATCATTATCATCACTAAATTGTGTTAAAAAAATCAAATATTAGCATCGCCATCATTTTTTTTTGTAAGTTAGAATTTGTATTAGAGACTGCTAAGCAGTGAGAGTTACATATGTCATACTGTCCCAAGTGGTTGTGATAGCTTTGCCCTGGTGGGAAACCAAAGCTGCCACGCGGCCATTAAAGTTCACAGTAACCATGCAAGACTTAAAAAACTAAAGCAGTCCTGAAATGAACAAAACTAGTTCTAAAATGTCACGCAGGGCGATAGTACTTCCTACTAGACTATCCATACCAAGACACAAAAACTAATACGGGTTAAATCTACAAAATCCTAGGAATGAGATGTCGCATCGGGCGTAGAACTTGTAAATTAAACTATTTGGATGCATGAACCCAATGACAACCTAAGCGAGAAGAGGCTATCCTCAAATAAGTTAATAACCATGATAATCATGCTAGTGTCTTTTATTTAACATATAACAAAATAGTTTTTAATATAGTTTATAACTCAAAACCATGAAGAATGGGATAATTGTGCCTAAAATATCATCATGAGTCAATTTCTAATTTGACCATTACTTATGTACCTCTCCCTTACATAAGGTACACAATTGTGATGTTAATCTTTAGTGAACCACATAATCATTGTTACATTGAGATTTCCTTAATTTTTATATCCCATTCAATGTAATGGTCACTTTAAGTTTTCTTGTGTCAAGAACACCCATATCAATCAACAAAACTCATTCAATTGAAGGCTCCTTGATCATTCCTAGTGTAAATGCAATCATATCCATCCAATATAATGGTCACTTTATGGAGTTTTCTTGTTTCAAGAACACCTAACACCTATATCAGTCAATAAAACTCATTTAATTGAATTGAAGGCTCCTTGGTCATTCCTAGTGTAAATGAAATCACATGGGTGAGGATTCACTCTTGGTCATTCCTAGTGTAAATGCAATCACATGGGTGAGGATTCACTCTTAAGATGGTTTAATCACCTTAAACATCAAATTGGGTACAACACACTTTATGCATATTGTTATTCTGGTCATCAAACTTTGATGCTACTTTTACTTATAAAATAGTATATTTCTTTGTAGGATTTAATTTAGACTTAATGGTTCTTATGAAGTGGATTCAAATAAGATTGGAATTTCAAATTAATAATAAATCTTTTTTTCACAACATTCTCATATGTGAGAATATTGTTTTAAATCTCTATATAAATATTTATATTGAAAGGCGTACACCTATTGATAATGGGCACAATTAATGATCTTTTAACCTTATTTAACCTTAAACCCTAATCTGATGGCTATGCATTGAAGATGCTAGCATATTCTTAGCCGCCCTCCAAAATCAATGGGTCAGATTTATTGTTCATAACTTTCTTGCATTTATCAAGACATCCGTTAACATGTTTACTTTTTAACATTTACCTAATCACATTAAAAAATTACTGTAAGGATATGTAATTGCCACGTTTAAATGATTAAAAAATTATTGTAAGGATATGTAATTGCCACATTTAAATGATTAAATAGGATTAAACCGTGCAACCAAATGTTTCATATTACCACAGAAATTTTATGGCACGCGTTCTTAGCCGACCTTTCGACATTCTCAACCGCAAGTTAGCAGCTGTGCTAATTAGTTAGTAGCTTGTTAATGAATAATTCATAGACTTGTTAAATGTTTATTAAACAATTAATTTCAAGCATAAACTTTCACTGAGACATTTACAAATAACTTTGACTCCTAAATTTTTAATCCATAACCCAATTGCCTGCCTAATGTAGTAATCCATATCCCCTAACCATTAACCCATGCATACCTAACATATTATCCCTTAATTTCTGGACGGCCGTGTGAAAAACGTAGAGAAATAAACGGTATTTTTTCTGGTTTACAACTAAGCTATAAATTCGGTGTATCCTCAGACCTGACTTCAATTGTTCGAAACAAAGAGAAAGAAGCGAAGAGCTCGGATTCAAGTAACTGATCTGAATTGTTAACGAATAGTTGAATGCATTATAGGAAGAACGGACCAGGCATCAATTCTGAAGGTAATGATCTGGGAATATTGCTTGAATTTAGACAGCAATCAAGATTTTGCAATGACAGAACGTTCGGGTTTTCTGAAATCCGCACTGTTCCTGATGGTGTGCGCACTGTTCCTGATTTTCTTCATTTCAGTGCCCGCGGCGGCGCAAACGCAAGGCGGAGGTGGGCAATGGCAGGTTCTGATGGAGAACTCGGGTATCTCCGCCATGCACATGGCCCTCCTACCCAGCAACAAGATGATCATCTTCGACCGCACTGATTTTGGGCCATCCAACATCTCTTTACCGTTTGGGAAATGCCGGATCGATCCCAACGATCAAGTTCTAAAGAAGGACTGCTGGGCTCACTCCATCGAGTACGATGTCGACAGGAACAAGGTCCGCCCCCTTAGAGTTCAGACGGACACATGGTGTTCCTCCGGGGCGATGGCGTCCGACGGGCGCTTGATTCAGACCGGTGGTTTCAACGACGGAGATCGAGTGGTGAGGATAATCGCCCCCTGCGATTTCTGCGATTGGATCGAAATCCCAGCCGGGCTGGCCAACAGGCGATGGTACGCCACAGATCAGATTCTACCCGACGGGAGAATCATCGTCGTCGGCGGGCGGCGGCAGTTCAACTACGAGTTCGTCCCAAAGAACCAAGGCGAATCGGTCTACGCTTTCCCGTTCCTTCAGGAATCGATGGATTCGAACGAGAACAATCTTTATCCATTCGTCCACCTTGCGCCGGACGGCAATCTGTTCATCTTCGCCAATACGAAATCAATTCTCTTCGACTATGTCAACAACCGCGTCGTGCGGACTTACCCGGACATGCCCGGCTACTCCAGGAACTACCCGAGCTCCGGCTCCTCCGTTCTCCTCCCGCTGGATCCAGGAACCGGAGACGCGGAAGTGCTGATCTGCGGCGGGGGAGCTGAGTCTTCGTATTCTGAGGCAAACCAGGGGAATTTCCTCACCGCCACCAGCACCTGCGGGCGTCTGAGATTCACGGAGCCTGATGATCCAAATTGGGTGATGGAGAGCATGCCCATGCCCAGGGTAATGGGGGACATGCTTCTTCTCCCAACCGGCGACGTGCTCATCATCAACGGAGCGTCCAAGGGCTCCGCCGGTTGGGGTATGGCCCGCGACCCGGTTCTTTATCCTCTTCTTTATAAGCCATCCAATTCTAATCCACTTCGGTTCGAGGTGCTCGCCCCCTCGGCCACGCCCAGGCTCTATCATTCCAGTTGCCATATGCTCCCGGATGGCCGCGTTCTCGTCGGCGGCAGTAATCCCAACATCCACTACAACTTCACGGGCGTTCTCTATCCCACAGACCTCAGCCTGGAGGCCTTTTCTCCCCCGTATCTGGCACCTGAGAACGATGTTCATCGGCCCTTGATCACATCCTTGGCGTCTGATGCCATGGGTTATGGCCGTAACTTCTCCTTGAGCTTTTACTTGGAAAGCTTGGTCGATGAAGAAAAAGAAGCCTTCTCTGTGACAATTCTGGCGCCGTCTTTTACCACTCACAGTTATTCCATGAACCAGAGGCTGCTCAGGCTGCAGATTGTTGAGGTTGTACAACGTTTGGGCGTCATTTATCAGGTCACGGTTACGGCTCCGCCTAGTGCAGCCTTGGCTCCTCCTGGTTATTATCTTCTGTTCGTCGTGCATGCCGGAATTCCCAGCCGTGGGAAATGGGTGCAACTTATGTAACGATGGCCCCTTCAATGACTGGACTGGCTCTATCTCTGGCTGTTCTATTATTTATTGAGCCTGGAAATCTCAATCCATTTTCTATATTCATGCGGCATGTATTCAAATATAGATGTGTTCAATCCAGAACGACACATCTCTGAGATAAATGTAAGTTCCAATATATCCATCTTTTATATTCAGTTACAGATGTGTTTGAGATTTGGCATGAAAATAATTCAATGCCGAATAAAACATCTTTAGATAAATTAAATATTCATGTATTCAGTTACAGTATCTTCATGCAACATGTATTTCAATTACAGTATATTCATGCAACATGTATCCAATTACAGGATATTAGTAATCGTTTTCTACATGTTCATGGAGCACGTATTCAATTACAGGATTTGGTATGAAATTAATTTCATGCAAAATGAACATTGAGATAACCGAAGGTTTTAATATTTTTTTTTTCAATTTTCATGGAATAAAAATTTTCATACATCAATTTATTATGGAAAAGAAATTATTAGAATGAAATGATATCAAATTTTAATACGTTTTTATATAATTTAGGGATTTTTTTAGATTTTTTAATTTTAAAATAAATGTCAGTTACAGCTTGCAAGTTGGAGACTCGACTTTGAGAGCATGCATGACGATAATCAAATCTGAAGGGACTAATTGTGTCTGTCCAACTCAGGTTGTGAAGTATTTGATATTCAATATAAAATTTTATGAATACTCATAAAACAGGGTAACAGGTGCAGTAATTGTTTTTCTAAAAAGGCTGGGAGATACGATGGGTTTCTTTTCTAAAACATGGTATTCAGTTTATTCATTTTTTAAATATTTAAATATATTATTTTATTTTTTTAAATATTTTGTTTTGTTAGTTAGATTAAGCTTTATTATGTGAAGTTTAGAATTCACCAAAGTGATAAAAAAAAAGAGTGTCATTTTTCAATAACATTCATGTAGTAGTGACTTTTGAAGAAGGGTTTATGTAATAAAAGCTTAGCATATAATAAGTGACTTTTGAAGAAAGGTTTTTTACTAAAAGTTTAGTATATTATAAGAATGAGAGTAAGTAGATTTACTTATAACCAATGTAGATTCATATTAAATTAATTTATTAAGAGGGATTTAATTTTTTTATTATTTATTTTATTTTATTATAAATGATTTTTGAAAAAGGGTTTTTTACTAAAAGTTTAATATATTATAAAAAAATAAGAATAAGTAGATTCACTTATGTACTAAAAGCTTTTATTTTATTATTATGTATTAAAAGCTTAGCATATTATAAGTGATTTTTGAAGAAAGATTTTTGTATTAAAAGGTTAACATATTATAAAGAATGAGATTTATAATCAGTTTAGATTCATGTTAAATTCCAATTTATCAAAAGGGATTAAATTTTTTTATTATTTATTTTATTTTATTGTTTTTTTTTAATCAATCCAATTTTAATTATTTTTTCATTCTTATTATTATTAATTAAATAGATTTTATTTTTCAATTAGGAAAACAAAACATAACATGATCCAACATTAATATGAAACTTTAAAAGTTTCATATTAATGGAGAATATATTATGTATATACAATTATAATAAATAATAGATATATTAGGTTGGGGTAAATGAGGGTAAGGTGCAAGATTCTTATAGATTTTTTAGATTTTTCATAAGAATTTTATTTGGAATTTAAAGTTTTGATTTCATCATTAAAAAAGAATTTATATATTTTTAAGCTTATTTAAAAGATTTATCAAATAAAGGATATATTGAGCTATAAGAAATTAGAAACAAAAGTGTTTAGGAAATTTAAATGACTTTAAAATTTAATTTTAAAAATAAAATAAAAAGTTTGTTGATAGTTCATAATAAATTGATAACATGTAAAGATTTGTTTTTTAATATCAAGCCAAGATCCATCTTAACTTTAAATCTATAAGGTACCTAGAGAGATCAAATATATTGATGTGCAACTCTTTATCAAGTTTTGTTCTCTTCTCACTTGAGACACTTCACTCATATTCTACTTAATTTCCTTAACATATGAAAATCTTTGGTAATAGGATTACTTGCATATCAAATTGTTCATTTCCATAAGAATATCAAAGATTTTACTATTTGCACATTAAACTTTTTAATAAGACCATAAATGAGAGATTAGGATTTATTAGATTTTCTCATTTGCTTTGAAAAACATATTCACTATATATATTTAAACAATTATCATGAAACTATTCAATATATACATTAAACAATTTATTGAATTTTTATGTATGTGTGTATTATCTTGGGTTGAGTCCACATTGAAATATATTTTTTGTTATTAATATTTTATTATTTTTTTAAATGTCATGTGTCAACTTCACATTGAGCATGGAATTACACATCTCCTTCATACTAAAATATAAATAACACCCATGGATGCAACAAGAAATCTATAATGCTCCCTTATATTAAAAATAAGAACTCAATTAATCCAAAATCCATGAATTAATGATTATCAAGTGGAATTGTACTACCTTTAGCTCATGGAATAGTGATTATGTGGCACAAGAAGTCCTTATTAGTCCATGCCTTAAGGCAGCATGGACTATTGTAAAAGTTTTTCTCTTTTTCACTATTTTGACACATAAATCAAAGAGTTTAATCCAAAGTTTTAATCTCACTACTTTTTCTCTGCATATGAAATGCTTACAACACTTTTTTAAAACCGATGAGAAACTTTGAGGTCTTATTTGACCTCTTATCAATGGAAGGATGAAATGCTTACAACACTTTTTTAAAACCAAATAGAAACTTTGAGGTCTTATTTGGTCGTTGATCAAGGCAAGGATGAAAAAACTTAGGATAAGTTTCACATAGTTGAGAGAGTTTTGGGCTATAGGGATTAATGCTATGTCTAACATTAGTTTTGGAAATTAATGTTTAGGCTTTCTCCATGTTTATTGTTTTCTAAAATGCATTTTACCTAAGTTTGTTACATGGTCCTCCTTTCAGTAATTGCATTCCACATGGAGTTCATGCACACTAATTTCATATCCATTTGAATTCAGAGATGGGGCATATGTCTATATCCTAAGCCATTTTTAAGTAACAAGAGAAGAACCTCACTCCCACTCCCATAAGCATCTAAAATGATATAACAATGTCTTTCCAACTACATAATCACACCTATGCATTATGGGTGGCTATGGTGAACGCGCAAGCGTGAGAAATATTTGGCTATTTTCTCAAGATGTGTGTCTCCTCCTGCAACGTTCCTTCAAGTAATACTTCATGACCATCCTTTCTATGTTCCTCCTACACAAAATTAGATGGGCATGAATATTTTTTTAATTATTATTTATATTGTACTAACATGATACTAACATGCAAAACTGGCGATAAGAATATCAATATATAACTAACCTATAAATATTTGAAGGTGGTACATCACTTCCTACTCCCCACTCTTGATCTATGAAGCAGTGTGTGCATCTATCAGCCCCAGGTGTCTATTTCGTGGAGCATTGGCTACCTTGAGCAAACAATGATTCCTCTCTTTGGTAAACCTATAACTTAAGATTAAGAAGATGAAGAAAACATTCTCTCTTGATTCATACTTATATCTTCATTTGAATATATGATCAAACTCAGAATAAAAGAGAACCCATAAATGATACCTTAAGACTTGCAACAGATGAACAAGGGACAATAATGTTGGCTCTTCTAAAGCTATGTAAAAGATAGCTAGAAATATGTTTGTTCAATTTCATGGATTGTTTACTATTACTTTTGATTTTTGTAGGGAAGAACCATGGTTTTTTCAATCATTTCTACATACATGCAGGGAGGAGGAGTGGTTGGCTGAGAGAGAGAGAGAGAGTAGTGGAAAGAGGTGCTTACAGTGTCCTTCATGCGTGAACTTTGTTAGAAGTAATAATCTCTTTAGTTACATTTAGTTAGTTGCATTTTGTTTCTAGTTACATTCTGTTGTTCTTATGTTCAGTCTCAAGTTCATTAGTCGGTATTGGCTTGAACCGTCAAAGTCTGTAACCTATAGATACAATGGATTAATGAGAAATGTGCAGTTTGAGCCTCATATGCTTTGTAACTCATTATGTTTTGTCTTCATTGTATATTTATCATGGTATCAGAGCATAGGTTACATATCATTGTACCTTCAATCATTGGAGAGTATATTGTTGGTGTTGAGCCATTAGTGGACAATGTTCTAGCATGAGTAGTGAGGAGAGCAAGTCACCAGTCATGGGGCAAATGGTGTGCTAGGAGAAATTCGACGTCCAACAAGTCATGGGAGAATGTCGATTTCCAATGTGCGTTATTGTGCATTGCAGAGAGCGAGAGAAAGTCAAGGCAATTTCTCTGTGTAAGGCAAGTCGAAAGAAAACAGAAAGTCATAGCATACTTTGTGCAAGATATTGTCGGATGGTAAAAATTTGTTTATCATTTGAATAGATGCCCATCGAATATATTAGTTGCATATTTGTTGAAAAATTAAAATGTCCTTGAATTTATTTTCAATACAACCACCTATTTTAGTTGGCTTCAACTATGAATTTTGGAGTCTGAGAATGGGATATTTTTTGCAAAGTCATGGATGTTGGGATTTTGTGCAATCATGGTTCCAAGAACCTGATGCAACAATTATTGCCAGCATGATTTTTTCCCAACGAAATAAATTAGAAGAACAAAAACAAAAGGGGGTAGAGAAAAATATTGTATTTTGAGTCCCTTAGATGATGCAAAATTTCCTAAAATAATTGGTGCAAGAAATGAGAAAGAAGCATGGGATATTCTTAAGTTGGCATATCAGGGTAATGAAAAGGTGAAAATTGTAAGGCTTCAAACCCTTAGGACATAGTTTGAAACACTTAAGATGAGTGAATTAGAGAGTGTTGATCAGTATATGACCAAAGTTATGGGTATTGTAAATCAGCTTAGGATTAATGGTGAAGAGTTGGCATACCAAAGGGTTGTTGAGAAGGTATTTAGGAGTTTACCTAAGAAATTTGAAATGGTAGTGATTGATATTCTTTAGTCTAAAGATCTGACTAAATTTTTAGTCCAAGAATTAACTGGTTCTTTATTGTCTCATGAGGCAAGGATAAATTTAGATGTTGGATTCTTAGAACGGGAATTTACATCTAAGGTTTCCATTGACAACGGAAAAGGAAGAGGCAAAGGATTTCAAGTTAGAAAAGGAAGTGGTGGAGGACATTATCAAACAGAGGACAGATCATCTGCAACAAATTAAGAATATCCCAATCAACAGCAACAAAAAGAGGAAGGCAGAAAGTGGATAGACAAATATAGTATTTAGTGTTTCTATTGTGAAAAGTATGGTCATTTTCAAAGTGAATGTAGAAAGAAGCAATTTGATTTAAACAAAGGGAGAGCTCATGTTTCTAAAATTGAAGGTGAAACATCTAAAGGTTTGTTTCTTTCTTGTCAACTCACTGAACCAATTCATAACAAGGATGTTTGGTTGTTTGATAGTGATTGTAGTAATATGACAAGTAACCATGATTTGTTTTCTAGACTTGATACATCAATCACTTATGAAATAAGTTTAAGTGATGATCATCAAGTCAAAACTTCAGGAAAAGTTGTTGTGTTAATGTTAACCAAGCAAGATGAAGTGAAAAAAAATTACGGTGTGTATTATGTACCCAATTGCAAGAAAAATTTGTTGAGTGTAGGTTAGTTAATGCAGCATGGTTATGATGTTATTTTTCACAATAACATAAATCTAAAAATCTTATTGCAAAAATTCAAATGACCAAGCACTGATTGTTTCCATTAGAAATGAGAAGTGTGAATACGTATGCTCATAATGTTACAAGTACAAATGAAACTCAATTATAGTGTATTTGATGTTGTCACTTACCATTTAAAAGTTTAAGTTTCTTACAACGACGTTTTATGGTAAAGGGATTGCCTACTTTGATTGTTCCAACCCGTCTTTGTGAAAGTTGTATAATTGGAAAACGTCAAAGAGATAGTTTTCCAACATCTTCTTATAGAGCCATAGACCGCTTAGAGATAGTTCACACACATATATGTAGACCTATGAAAATTGAGTCAATTTGGAGGAATTTTTTATTTTTTAACATTTATCGATGATTTAGCAGGAAAGTGTGGGTTTACTTTCTCAAAAAACAAATTTGAGACTTTTACCAAATTCAAAGAATTCAAGGTTGAAGCAAAGAAACAAAGTGACAGATTTATCAAGATTTTAAGGTATGATGGAGGAGGAGAATATGAATCCAAAGAATTTGTTGATTTTTGTACTAAACATGGCATTAAGAAGAAGACAACTACCAAATATACTCCACAGCAGAATGGAGTGGCAGAGAGAAAATATCAGACCATCATGAACATGGCCAGGAGTATGCTTACAACAAGAAATTTGTCAAAATATTATTGGGATGAAGCAGTTTCATGTGTTTGGGTACATGCTCAACTACATATTTAGTGACATACTCATTTTTTCCATTTTTCCTACTATCTAGGAGGATTGTTAATTATAACGTGTCTATTTATAGCAGGTTTATTTTTAGTCAATCGATTCCTATATGTAATATCATGGGAAAACACTATGGGTTTCCAAAACCATGGGCTCATAAACCACCATTAGAAAAATTCATATTTTTAGCTACCATTAAACCAATTCTTATTTTTTAGCCACCATTAGGCAGATTCCTATTTTTTAGGACATCATTTCTATTTCATTAATTTTAGGAGATATTTCATATTTCATGGCTATAAAGAGAACTTTAGTAATAATATTAGCCTCCTAGGGATGTGTGCATTACCCATCTAATACTTGGAGTTAACTCATTTCACTTATTTAATGATTTTCCATAATTAACAAATTCTCACTAAGTTAGGACTTTAGTTCCATTCTTGGACTCTAGTCTTATTCTAGGAGATTTTTTCTATTATGGAATACATGTTGACTTCATGTAGAGTTATCACTAAGTTCGCACCTACATTTTTTACCTTTTCTTATTATTAGTAACTTTGACTTTAGTTAATTGTTGCTATTGGGAGAAGTTACTTTTTTTACCATGCACATGGAAATCCCAACCTAGCATGCATTAATACTCATGTGGAGAGTCCTATATATTGTACTCATTATCAAGGATTAATAAATTGTGATTAGAATTGGTTTCTTAGTCTCTTATGTGTGAAGATTGATTCTATTTTTCTCTCTCCTCTCTCTCTTTTGCAATTAGATAGTGTAGTATTTCCTTCTCACAATTAGGTCTTGGATTGTGGTTTAATCCTACAGCATGTTCAGTCTACATATTGAACAGATCACCAACCTCTAGTGTTCAAGGTAAAGTACCTCAAGAAGCATGGAGTGGTACATAGGTAAATATTTCGCATTTTAGAGTTTTTGGATGCATTTTTTTTCTCGTGTTCCTGAAGAATTAAGAAAGAAGCTTGATAGTAGAAGTGAGAAGTACATCTTCATAGGATATAGTGAACAATATAAATCCTATCGATTGTATAATCCTATTACTAAGAAATTTTTGACAAGTAGATATTGTTGATGACTGCATCTTCATGAAACATCCTCCAGATCGTACTCCTACAGACTGAGTTGAGATGATCTGTGAGAACGCATATGAGATAGGTGAGTCGTACTCCTCTGGACTGAGTTGAGATGACTTGTGTTGGTCTCTTGTCGTACTCCTCTGGACTAAGTTGATATGACTTTATATGGTCTCCTGTCGTACTCCTATGGACTTAGTTGAGTTGACTTGATATGTCTCTCCAGTTCGTACTCCTATGGATTTAGTTGAGGTGATTTGTTTGAGAGTGACGTCCCTTGTGGTTGAGAATATGTGGACTTGTCCCTAGTGGCAGAGTACTAGAGGATGTGTGTGATACCCCTTGCTATATTGTCAAAGAGTAAGACTATTTTGAAACCCTAATTTGTATTGTGAAGGGTACAAGTCAACCCTACAGTGTAAAGACAATTAATATTATGTAAAATATTAATTCTATTATTGAGTTGTACAAGTCAGCCCTATTGTGCCAATAGACATGTCTATTCATTGATTTAGGTCATGTATATATTAGAGAGATACATCCCCATTGTGGATCATATCTCATTCACTAAACGCTTAACTTAGAGAGATGAAATTTGGTGCGCACTTCTTATGCACTATCTTTCTTGGTCATAGAGCACCCTCTTGTGTGTGATAGGATTTTCTGTGGAGAGGGTTCTTCTCTTGGAAATATAGTAAAGGGTTGTTGGGTTTTTCCCTTGTTTGAGAATGGTTTTCCCAGGATAACTTCTTGTTCTTTTTGCATGGTTATTCTTCTTATGATCTTGGTTACTGCAGCTATTGTGTTGTTGCATTGTTTATGGTTCAAGTTCATGCTAAATTGAAAAGAAACTACATGTGTATGAGCCATCATTAAAAATTCAACATGGAATCAGAGCAGTGTTAGTGAAATATCCATTGCACAAGCTACTCCAGCACCTTTCCAAGCTAGTCATCACCTTCTTGCTGCAACTATAAAAATGACCCTTGCCATTTTCCTTGTCAAGCTAGTTTTAGCACTTTCCCTTTAGTGTTGGGCCTAAATTATTCACAGACATGTATGGCCTAGTCCAACACATCACCTGCAACTTTCAGATTGAAAATTGAAGAAGTTTGGATTTTCGACCCTAGGGTTTCTAGGGTTTCTACAAATTTCGGTTTCTAGGGTTTCTATAGGTCGTTGGGGAATTTTTACAGCTCACTGAGGTTCTTTTGAATTTCTAAGTATTATTGTTGGCATTCATATGTCCAACAAAACCTAGGGTTTCTATCCTAGCCTATCCTTCAGGTTTTCTGAAGCTAGGGTTTCTATCCTAACCGTTAAGGTTTGTGAAGAACCTACAAGCCATGAGGAACATCAATTTGGTGCAATATAAGCTTGATGGATCAATCAACTTCAGCTCATGAAATTCAATATTACACATCACTCTAGAAGAGAGTGACCTATTGATATTTATAGAAAGAACTCTACCAGCAACATCAACCAATGAAGAGAAGGTTGAATGGAAGACAAATGATGTCAAAGCTAAGAAGATAATCATCTACTGAGTAAGAGATCATCTACTACCTCACATTTCTACCTTGAAGACAACTTATCTAATGTATGATGTGTTGAAGAAGATGTTTGAGAGAAACAACCCTAACATAACTCTTACATTGAAACACCAACTTCAAAATTTCAAGATGACAAAAGATGACACCATTGCTACCTTCTTCATGAAGATTTCAAATATCAAAGATCAGTTACGTGCCATTAGAGAAACTATAACAGACAAAGAGATTTTCATGATTACTACTAATGCTCTTCCAAGTCATTGGGAACCATTCATTCAAAGTATCAGTGGAAGAGCATATTTACCTCAGTTTGATCGTCTATGGGAAGACTGCACTCAGGAGGACCAAAAGCAAGATTGAGAATGACTGTAGACTAAGGTAATTTTTGTAATACATTCCTTATTTGATTTCATCATTACTCTGTAGTAGCTTGCATTTGATAATGAAGGGTATTATCCTTGGTATGGGAGCCCTCATGACTTGGACCATTATCCCTAGTACGAGAGTCCAATTTTTTTCTTGGTTCCTTATTATCCCTAGTACAGGAGGCCATTTTGGTTGTTATCCCTACAGGAGGCCATCTTTCTTATTATCCTAGTATGGGAGGCCAGATTTCTTATTTCATTATTGAAGGGCTATGATCCCTGGTATGGGACCCCATATTTCTCCTTGCTTAGTAAAGTATTGTAGAGGCAGTAGAGGACTTGAGAAGGCATGGGATGTCTCCAGGATAGAAAGATAGGAAAAGGATGATGTCACAATTTCCTCCAAGACAGAGTTTTATCCTTCAGACTTCATAGGGAGTCAATTGACTCAAAGCGAGTCAAACTATTTGAGAAGAAAGTAGAGCTAGCAGAATTTGTGGGGTACAGTGAATCTTCAAAGGCATACCAAATATACATCCCTGGTCAGAGACAAATCAAGATTAGCAGAGATGTCACCTTTGAGGAAGAGATAGCCTTCTGAAGATCCATAGAATATCACATGGATATTGATAGGAAGAAGAAAGAAGAGACAATAACTTCTTGATCCGTAGGATCTTTTAAATGACTATGGTTGAGTTTTAAACTTGCATGTATTAATTAACCATTTGAGAATTTAATGAAAGAATGAGGAAGGAAGAGGATTATAATAGTCAAATACACATATGCAGATCTGAAAAGAATAATAAACAACAAAACATAAGAACGCAGGTTGATAACGGAGTTCGGCACAACTTTTTCCTACGTCTCCGGGCCTTTTTCCTTGTGGGGGAGGCTTCTTTATTTCTGCTCAAGTGCTCAAAATTAAATCTCAGCAATGCCAAATGGCTACAAGACTGATTTGGTCTTGTTCTCCCAGATCTCTAGAACCCTGCAGAAAAAAAGACATGCAAAATTGATGCTCCAAGCTCCCAGAAATGATCCGACAGCACCTCCACCTCAAAGGCTTCCCTGCATCAAACTGGCTTTGGCTTGGCTTTCCTTCAGCATAACTCTACTCTGAATGATTGTGTTTGGCCTCAAAAAGGCCTGGTTTATATAGCCTTGGAGTTGGTTTCACATCCCCAACTTCCTCCAAGAATCTGGCCTCCAAAAATGCCCAATATCCCCCAAAAATGGAGAAAATCAATTAAAATTAGGAATTGTTACAACAAAGAACCAAAAACATAATAACCAAAACCCAAAATAATCAAAAATCGGGCGCAGCCCCCGATAGGCGCGCCCCTGGTCATATAAATAGGCCCATGTGGCCACGTGCCTTACGCACTGGGCCCTTTTCATTAGCTCCCGGTTCGAAGGGCGTAGGCATAGGACCCGGCACTGACTGTTATA
The DNA here is from genome assembly GCA_009831015.1 of Picea engelmannii. Lineage (NCBI taxonomy): Eukaryota > Viridiplantae > Streptophyta > Pinopsida > Pinales > Pinaceae > Picea > Picea engelmannii. The sequence continues at coordinate 1,658,851 of ML777291.1, read as the reverse complement.
CCCGTGGCCCAAAGTGTTAACACACCCGCGCTCAAAGGTAACGGCCCGGTTCTATGGGCGTAAACACGGGACCACGACCCATTGTTATAACCCCTGCTCGTTTTTTGGGTATCGGTTACATGTGGCGTCGTTTGCGCTGAGGGATGGGGCTAAGCCCCGACCCTTTTTGCCGCCATATAAAACTTCATTCAAATTTAAATAAGTTTTATGTCGTTCATACAACAAGAACCACGTGCCGCCCGAGTGGCTAGCCCGACTTTGTTAGTTCGTTGCTTGTCGCGAAGGTCACGAGTTCAATCCCTGGCCATGCCAAACTTTTAAACAAAACCAACCAATGAAGGGGTGCCACGTGGCAGCCCTTGACTGGGCCACGTGGCACCCTTACCAACCAACCAGATGATGACACGCGTCAACCCCTGATTGGACCACGTCTGCCGCCACATCGTCTCTGTCGTACTGACACATAGACCTACCGTACTGCCCAGTCACATGCCGCATCAGCCTGCCACGTCATCCGCTGACGTCACCGTGCCACGTGTCACCCTTCCAATGGTGACACGTGTCACCTCATCACTGGTCCAACCGTACGTCAAATCAGTCAAATCCACCTGCCACGTGTCGCCTTCCGGTGCTGCCATGTGTTGTCATCCGAGGCTGCCACATGTCGTGCTCTGATACTGCCACGTCAGCTGTACGGACGTGCCACGTGGACTGTACGGACTGTACAGTCATCCCCTTTTTTTGCCTGTTTGACTTTTCGGACAGAACGCGATATCGTATTCATACGGACTCTGTTTGACAAAGTAAATATACCACCGGAATCAGGAAGACGAGACGGACGCAATGGCACAGGTTTCGTCGCATTCCAAGCACTTTCATTTTTGAGCATTTTTCAAGCCCTATCAGGCTTCTGGATCCGATTTCGGATCACACCTCCCCACAAAAAGACCTTTTGGTCCCCAAAAGGTTACTGACTAGTCAACAAGCTCGGGATAGGCCACCCGGCTTGTCCTTTGTCTCTGAACTCTGTCATGTGCACCTGTCTCATCAATATCAACTGTAACACAATCATGACAACTGACAGTATATTGTTAGCCATTGCAACCCTGTTACATTTTACTGAAGCCACTATCATCCATGTAGAAAACATTGCTAATGATATCATCAGAAAAACGACTGCAAATGAACTGATATACTTGAAGTATTTGCACGACATAATCTTTTCTTGAAGCAATTGATGATTGATTTTCCACTCAACAACCATGTCTTGTTCTTGCTTAAGATCTATTACTTCATTTGAAACAATTATTGGTTTGTCGCTTATTTGCATTGCCTTCGTTAACTGTTCCATTGTTTGAAGATTTTTACTTGTTTTAACATGATGAGCATGCACTACATAATCATGTCCTTCTTTAGTGAACTGATACTGATTCTTAGTTTTGTAGAAGATTGCCTGACGATCATACAAGTACGGACTACCTAAGACCATTCCACATTCTTTTAACGACACTACATCACAAGTTACTTCATCCACATACTTATCTGAAATTGCAAATTTGATTGTGCACTACTTTGTTATGTGCATCTAATGATGATTGCTCATCCATTTAAGTGTGTAAGGCTTATGATGTGTTTGTGTTATTAAACCCAATTTCTTAACCAATTCTTCTGAGATTAGATTAGATTGAGATCCACTGTCGATTAGTGTGTTTATCTTAGTGTGTCGCATGATTACTCTTATATGAAATAACTTGCTTCTACAATCAATCTCTTCACCAAATTTACCTGTCATACCAACCAATGACATCTTAGATTCATCACCTGAATCCGATCCCAAATCTATAGGCTTTGTTGTCGTTGTTGCTGCTGTTTG
>ML777291.1:1644616-1655659 GCA_009831015.1 Picea engelmannii | reverse complement strand
TCTGATACCACTTGATCCGTAGGATCTTTTAAATGACTATGGTTGAGTTTTAAACTTGCATGTATTAATTAACCATTTGAGAATTTAATGAAAGAATGAGGAAGGAAGAGGATTATAACAGTCAAATACACATATGCAAATATGAAAAGAATAATAAACAGCAAACCATAATAACGCAGGTTGATAACGGAGTTCGGCACAACTTTTGCCTACGTCTCCAGGCCTTTTTCCTTGTGGGGGAGGCTTCTTTATTTCTGCTCAAGTGCTCAAAATTACATCTCGGCAATGCCAAATGGCTACAAGACTGATCTGGTCTTGTTCTCCCAGATCTCTAGAACCCTGCAGAAAAAACGGCGTGCAAAACTGATGCTCCAAGCTCCCAGAAACGATCCGACAGCGTCTCCACCTCAAAGGCTTCCCTGCATCAAACTGGCTTTGGCTTGGCTTTCCTTTAGCATAACTCTTCTCTGAATGACTGTGTTTGGCCTCAAACAGGCCTAGTTTATATATCCTTGGAGTTGGTTTCACATCCCCAACTTCCTCCAAGAATCTGGCCTCCAAAAATGCCCAATATCCCCCAAAAATGGAGAAAATCAATTAAAATTAGGCATTGTTACAACAAAGAACCAAAAACATAATAACCAAAACCCAAAATAATCAAAAATCGGGCGCAGCCCCTGATAGGCGCGCCCCTGGTCATATAAATATGCCCATGTGACCACGCACCTTATGCGCTGGCCCCTTTTCATTAGCTCCCGGTTCGAAGGGCGTAGGCATAGGACCCGGCGCTGACTGTTATACCCGTGGCCCAAAGTGTTAACACACCCGCACTCAAAGGTAACAGCCCGGTTCTATGGGCGTAAACACGGGACCACGACCCATTGTTATAACCCCCGCTCGTTTGTTGGGTATCGGTTACATGTGGCGTCATTTGCGCCGAGGGCTGGGGCTAAGCCCCGGCCCTTTTTGCCGCCATATAAAACTTCATTCAAATTTAAATAAGTTTTATGTCGTTCATACAACAAGAACCACGTGTTGCTCGAGTGGCTAGCCCGACTTTGTTAGTTCGTTGCCTGTCGCGGAGGTCGCGGGTTCAATCCCCGGCCATGCCAAACTTTTAAACAAAACCAACCAATGAAGGGGTGCCACGTGGCATCCCTTGACTGGGCCACGTGGCACCCTTACCAACCAACCGGATGATGACACGCGTCAACCCTTGATTGGACCACGTCTGCCGCCACGTCGTCTCTGCCGTATTGACACATCAACCTGCCGTACTGCCCAGTCACATGCCGCGTCAGCCTTCCACGTCATCCGCTGACATCACCGTGCCACGTGTCACCCTTCCAGTGGTGACACGTGTCACCTCATCACTGGTCCAACCGTACGTCAAATCAGTCAAATCCGCCTGCCACGTGTCGCCTTTCGGTGCTGCCACGTGTCGTCATCCAAGGCTGCCACATGTCGTGCTCTGATACTGCCATGTCATCTGTACGGACATACCACGTCAGCTGTACGGACATGCCACGTGGACTGTACGGACTGTACAGTCATCCCCTTTTTTTGCTTATTTGACTTTTCGGACAGAACGTGATATCTTCTTCATACGGACTCCGTTTGAAAAAGTAAATATACCACCGGAATCAGGAAGACGAGACGGACGCAATGGCGTAGGTTTCATCGCATTCCGAGCACTTTGATTTTTGAGCATTTTTCAAGCCCTATCAGGCTTCTGGATCCGATTTCGGATCACTTCTCCCCCTTCACCAGTTCAAAGGGAGACAATTATTGATCCAGTTGATCATGTATCTCCAGTTGATCTTCCCAGAGACATTGCAGTAGGACAGAAGAGGCCTGCATGGGCTCGACAAACCCTGCAGGAGGCAGAGGGACATGAAACTCCTCGTGGTACATTCCGAGAGAGCAAGAGACCATATTGATTTTCGAGCTATGTTTCAGCTATGAGCCACATCATTGATAGTGAGTCTTCTTGTCATGAAGAAGTAGCAGGTTTGGCAAGATTCCATGACCAAAGCGTATCATTCCATCATAAAGAATGATGTGTGGGATATTGTTCTGAGACCGAAAGGGAAGTTTGTAGTGACTTCCAAGTGGATCTATATGATCAAATTTGCAGTTAATGGAAGTGTCGAGAAGTAAAAAGCGATATTTGTGGCTAGAGGATTCTCTCAGGTGGAGGGAATAGATTATGAAGAGACATTTTCTCTTATTTTCCGATACTCTTCCATCCGTATGATTATTTCCCTTGCCGCATCCATGGGTTGGAGACTACATCAAATGGATGTGAAGACAACCTTTTTAAATGGAGAAATTGAGGAAGAAGTTTACATTGAGCATCCAAATGGATTCGTGATACATGAGAAGGAGTCTCATGTGTGCAGGTTGAAGAAATCCATGTATGAACTAAAGCAAGCACCTTGTGCATGGTATGAGAATATTGATGGATACTTGATGAGTTTGGGCTTCAGCAAGAGTTTTTTTGATCCCAACCTATACTACAACATTGTTGGTGACGAGTGCCTGATTTTGGTCCTATATGTTGATAAATTATTCCTCACCGGTTCAGAAAGCCTTATTGTTAAATGCAAGCGTGCATTGTCTTCTGAATTTGAGATGAAGGACCTTGGTATGATGCACTACTTCTTGGGACTAGAAGTGTGGAAGAGGACTGATGAAATTCTCCTGATTCATGAAAAATACACAGTGGAGATATTAAAGAAATTTGAGATGACAGACTGCAAGCCCATGGCTACACCGATGGTGATGAATCTAAAGAAACTGAGTGAGACTTCTTCTGATTCAGGTGATATTGATCCACATCTTTACAGACAGTTGATTAGATCATTGATGTATCTGGTTAACACCAAACCTGATATATGATATGCAGTGAGTGTACTTATTCAGTTTATGAGTCAGACGAGACAGACACATTGGATAGCAGTGAACATGTGTTGAGATATTTATGATTCATGGTTTGTTATGGATTGAGATATGCCTCTGGTGTAGACATTATATTGCAGTGATATGCCAATGCAGATTGGGTAGGGAGCGCAGTGGACCGAAAGAGTACCTTCAGTTGTTGTTCTACTTTGGGATCTGCCATGGTTTCCTGGTGCAGCAAGTAACAGACTTATGTAGCTTTGAGTACCACAGAAGCAAAGTACATTGCATTATGTGTGGCATTCTGTGAAGCAGTGTGGCTTCGCAAGCTCCTTGCATACTTATTTGGACATGAGATGGATTCCACGGTTATTCATTGTGATAACCAAAGTTGTGTGAATCTCTCGGAGAATCTTGTTTTTCACGATAAATTGAAACACATCGAGATCAAATACCATTACATCATAGATATGGTGCAAAGGAAATATGTACATGTGCATTACCTTTCTACACACGAGCAAGTTGCAGATGTCTTCATCAAACCACTTGCAAGGACGAAGTTCGAGTACTTCTGTGAGAGACTTGGCCTGGTGGAGAATGCCTCGCTAGCTGAGAGGGAGTGTTGATGATTGCACCTTCATGAGACATCCTTCAGATCATACTCCTTTGGACTAAGTTGAGATGATCTCTGAGAACGCCTATGAGATAGGTGAGTCGTACTCCTCTAGACTAAGTTGAGATGACTTGTGTTGGTTTCCTATCATACTCCTCTGGACTAAGTTGAGATGACTTGAGATGGTCTCCTGTCGTACTCTTATGGACTTAGTTGAGTTGACTTGATATGGCTCTCCAGTTTGTACTCCTATGGATTTATTTGATTTGATCTATTTGAGCGTGACGTCCCTTGTGGTTGAGCACATTTGGACTTGTCCCTAGTGGCAGAGCACTAGAGGATGTGTGTGATACCCCTTGCTATATTGTCAAAGAGTAGGACTATTGTGAAACCCTAATTTTTTTTGTGAAGGGTACAAGTTGTCCCTACTGTGTAAAGACAATTAATATTATGTAAAAGATTAATTGTATTATTGATTTGTACAAGTCGGCCCTATTGTACTAATAGACATGTCTATTCATTGAGTTAGGTCATGTATATATTAGAGAGATACATCCACATTGTGGATCATATCTCATTCACTAAACGCTTAACTTGGAGATCTGAAATTTGGTGTGCACTTCTTATGCGCTATCTTTCTTTGTCATTGAGCACCCTCTTGTGTGCGCTAGGATTTTCTGTGGAGAGGGTTCTTCTCTTGGAAATATAGTAAAGGGTTGTTGGGTTTTTCCCTTGTTTGAGAAGGGTTTTCCCATGATAACTTATTGTGTCTTGTGCATGGTTATTCTTCTTGTGATCTTGGTTACTGCAGCTATTGTGTTGTCGCATTATTTATGGTTAAAGTTCATGCTAAATTGAAAAGAAACTACATGTGTTTGAGCCATCATTAAAAACTCAACAAAGATGTCAAATTCATGGAAGAATATTCATGGAATAATTAGGAAAATAACACTTCAAGTTGTCACAATCCATTTTTCACAGAATATGAACAACAAGCACCTGAGTCAAGAATTCCAAGATTACATACTCAAGTCAAGAAGAACATTCAGGTAATAGGTTTTCACCCAACAGTGATTCAAAAATTTCTAACAGAAATCAAAGAGGATTTTGAGAGATATTTATGAGAATGATGATGAAACAGATCAACAAGCACATTTTTCACTTTTGTCATTTCAACCTACTTCTTTTGAAGAAGTGGCAAAGAAAGAAGAATGAGTACAAGCAATGAATGATGAAATTGAAGCTATTGAAATAAATAAAACACGGGATTTGGTTGATATTCCAACAAATAAAACCCACATAGGTGTTAAATGAGTTTACAAAACCAAGTTGAATGAGAAAGGTAAAATTGAGAAACATACAGCAAGGTTATTTGCTAAAGGTTTTTCACAACAACCTGGCATAGATTATGGTGAGACTTTTGCACCTGTCACAAGATTTGATATTGTTAGATTTGTGTTAGCCATAGCAGCACAAAGCAAGTAGAATGTTTATCAAATGGATGTAAAGTCTACATTCTTGAATGGAATGTTAAATGAAGAAGTGTATGTGGATTAGCCACCCGGATTTGAAGTCAAGGGTCAAGAGAAAAAAGTGTATAAGTTGAAGAAAGCCTTGTGTGGCTTGAAGCAAGATCCAAGAGCTTGGTACAGTAGAATTGACTCATATTTCCTCAATGATGGTTTCAGCAAGAGTAACAATGAACCTAAGTTGTATATCAATACAGATCAACAAGGTAAGATGTTTATTCTATGTCTTTATGTTGATGACATGATTTATATAGGAACCATGCAGTTAGATAAATTTAAAGTTGCAATGAAAATGAATTTGAAATGAGAGATCTTGGATTAATGAAGTATTTTTTAGGCATTAAAGTGGAGCAATCTACTCAAGGTATTTTTATTAGTCAACAAAATTACGCTACTGATATTTTGAAAAGTTCGGGATGGAAAAGTGTAAACCTGGAGATACTCCTATTGCATTTGGCACTAATCTAAGAAAGGAAGGTGTGGGATCAACAGTTAATTCCACATCGTATAAACAGCTTGTTGGAAGTCTTAGGTATCTTACTACTACAAGACCTGATATAGTATATGCAGCAAGTTTCATTTCCAAGTTTATGGAATCTCCTAAGGATTCTCACTGGAAAATTGGAAAGAGAATTTTAAGATACATTACAGGTACAACCACTTATGGTTTGTGGTACACAACTTCAAAAGAAAGTATTCTCACATGTTATACTGACAATGATTTTGCAAGCAGCATTGACAATAGAAAAAACACTTTTGGGTATGTTTTTTTCTTTGGAAAAAAATCAATTTCATGGGCATCCAAGAAGCAGCCCATATTTTCCATATCTTTCGCAGAAACATAGTACATAGTAGCAACTATAGCAGCATTCCATGCAGTATGGCTTAAAATACTTTTGAAATATTTTGGATATATGAAGAAAGAACCTACTTTAATTTTCTATGATAACAATTATGTTATTTCCTTGTCAAAGAATAATGTGTTTCATTAGAAAAGAAAACATATTGACACTCGTTTCATTTCATTCATGAGCTTGTCAAAGATGGTGATATCTCTCTCAAGTTTTGTGGTTTTAAAGAACAAATAGATGATATCTCGGTCAAGCCTTTGGGAAGAGTTTATTTTGAGTTTCAACAACTTAGGCATTGTTAGTTTTAAATAATGAAACCCTCGAGGTTAAGAGGAAGTGTTAAAATAATGTAACCCTTGAGATTAAGACGAAGTGTTAGAAGTAATAATCTCTTTAGTTATATGTAGTTATTTGTGTTACATTTCTAGTAACATTTTGTTGTTTCGTTGTACAGTTTAAAGTTCGTTAGTCGGTATTGGCTTGAACCGTCAAAGTATGTAACCTATAGATACAATGGCTTAATGAGAAATGTGCAGTTTGAACCTCATATGCTTTGTAACTCATTTTGTTTTTTCTTTGTTGTATATTTATCAAACTCAACCAAATATTTTGATTCCACGACTAAATAAAATCCCAAGACGCAATATAGACAGATGCTCCAAATTTAGACTTCAAATTAATGTCATTAGCAGCATAGTTAGGTGTTGAGACAGCTCCAAATCCTCTTTATTGAGAAGCAATAGAAATTAAAGTTTATTTTTCTTTGTTCAGAGTAGTTCTTGCTCACAAATATGAGTATATAACCAACCCTCCATCCCTTCTCACATTTTAAGGTTGTTAGCTAAATGCATTATCAACCTATGCATGCATATCTCCCGAAAAAAATCCCTTCTCACTATCTTTGAATTTTGAGATAAGGTGTTCTATGCTCTTCATTCTTACAGGTAAGGTAAGTGAAGAAATAAATGGGCCTTACTGCAATTATTGCTAGCTATCCAACCCGGAAAAAACTATTATTTGATCCATCCATCACACTGCGTTAGGGGGTTCTATCTATATTTCTCCTTTCTTTTCACCAAGGGCGCAGAGTGGGAATTTGTTTACATTTCTTTCACCCCAAATGATTGCTCACTCATGCAAGAAACTAGGATGGTGGATTCTTGAACAAGATTTGAACTAGAAACACTCTCACTAATTAACATAGAAGAAGTTGTTTCTCTCCCAATGGCATAATCTTGAGCTTGAAGCGATCTTTGTTCTCGATTTTTGGCACAGAAGGAAGGTTACCAATGGCCCCTCATCGAGTTGTGTGGCTTTTCTATTAGCTTATGATAGTTTGTCCAGAATTGAGCCTCGCATGGCCTCTCGTTGAGCTGTGTGGCTTTGCTATCAGCTTATGATAACTTGTCCAGAATTGAGCCTCCCAGAGAATTGAACTTTGTTATCATCAAAGTTGTCAAGAAACTAGACATTGAAATCATTAGTTGTGTTATGCATGGACATCCATTTGTCCTTTGTTGGAGATATCCATTTGTCCTTTGTACTTTAACACATGGAATTGGAAACACCACAACTTTGTATTTATTGATCACCTAAGTTAGGGTGTCATGCATAATATTTTATAGGTTGTGCATACGGTTGGACTTTAACACATGGAATTGTAAACACCACAACTCTGTATTTATTGATCACCTAAGTTAAGATGTCAAGCATAATATTTTATAGGTTGTGCATAAGGCTTAATTTTGGTTTTCAAAACAACGCTTGGATGGAACAATGATTCTGTGGGGCACGCACCCAATGCTTATATATTGCCAAAAAGGTGGCATGCACCCAATGTTTGTATATTGCCAAAACCTTTTGACAAGAATTAATATCATTAACCTTTGATTCAAGCTAGGTTTCCCATCACATATTTTTACGTCGAAAGGCGTACACCTATTGACCATGGGCACATTTAATAGGTTTTTACTGCTTAATCAGTTTTGTATGGACAAGATTAAATATTGATGGAATATTCTTAGTAGTCCCAATAAATCAATGGTTGTGATTTCAACCACTAACTTCCTCACTATTATAAAGATATCAGTTTACATGTTTATTTTTTAACTTTTACTTAATCATATTTAAAATTTACTATGGTGGCTAGCTGATTGCTAAGTATGAGTGATTAGGGTTTCATTTTCTATGCCAACCTAAACCTTTGGCCTTCACGAGCCACGTTCTGGACACACTGTCTCCTTCCAGCCAACTCCTTCTGACTCCTTCCATCCACCTCTGCGCCGTTTCTCTTTCCCGACAGTTCAAGTTTTGCAAACCATCTTTTTACAAGCCGTCCTTTCCACGTTCACCAACGACGAATTTGTGACTGTGCTAGTAATACACAGCAAAAATCTAGGACGTGCGTCCATATATTTACAATAACGGATAGAGAAAAAGAGAAAAATAAAAAAACATATGCCCCCAGTCCTGAAAATCCCGTAACAGATTAATCCACAAGCATTCCCACCACTTCCCAAGTTATGATGTACTTTGGCAAGTGTTGCAGCACAATGTACATTTATGTTTTGAAAGAATTTCAAGCATATTGAAGAGATTGCATACCCTACCACTATATGAAGAGATATGAAATGTTAAGAAGTTGAAGTTGGGAATTGCACAACCTCTTCTAAGCTCGGCAGAAGACGCTCCTTCACACCATCAAGAATTTGGTTGAGAGATCATCTGGTGACTCAAATTGAGTATCATCAATGATTGAATGTGTAGGATGTAGCTCAAGACGTGGCAACAGACCAACACACACACCCTAGCATGAACAAGTGTTACGGAAGCCAGGAATGGATCCAGCTGACATAGAATTGCTAGTGTGTATCACATCCGGATATGAGAATACTGGTACTAATGTAAATTGCATATATAGTCGCCCATATTCGTTCCAATGATTTTTTTCCTCGGATCTTGGTAGTGTCAAACATGCACCACGCAGCTTTTGATGTAACTGGTGATGTAACTTCCAGTTGTGGAATTGTGAAAATCTATTTTCTGGGGAAGTCTTTTTTTTTTTCTCTAAAATAGCAGTTGCATTGTTATTAATTAAGAATTAAAGGAATTTTCCAATACATATAGGTTAGAAGTCATTACAACATACTTATTTTTAAGTTTTTATTCATGTCATTTTGGGAATTGAACCTGGAAAGGATAACAATCATTCCTCACAACCATCTAATTGTTAGTTGAATCAAAAATAAATTTACATTAATTTCCACTATATTGAAATCAATATATTAATAATAGAATTTCAATGTTAATAAAAGAATATGTAAATATATCTATTGAGAATTAGGAAATCGTTAGTTAAATCAAAAATAAAATTTCATTATTTTCCACTCTATTGAAATTATTGGTGCTCTAGTTCAGATACGAACTAGTTAATGGTGTTTTCATTGGTCGTGCACTTGCTCCACCGGTTATCACTATAAACTCAAGAGTATATTCAATAATTCTCAAGTCAGATATATCAATAACTTTTGATTCAGCAAGAGTGCGAGACGTCCAGGTGGAGGCGACCTACCTTTGAACCTTATCACAATGGAACTAAGTCTCGATGGAATAGCTACTTCTTTTCTCGGAGAACAAAACTGAAGTGGAAAGGCCAATTACAGTGGAAGACACATGAAGTCTATTTCTTTCTCAGAGACCAAAACTGAAGTGGACCGGCCCTGATCCAAGTTTTTTCGCTCTGCTCAAGGCCCCCTTTTTCGCGACGCAAATTTCTAGATTAGATCTTTGAACTAACTGTTCGGTTAGCGAAAATCTAGTGGATTAAGATTCGATAGCAATCTACAGGGATTAAAAAAAAACGATCTAACAACGTTACTGGGAGATGGAATATGTTGTACCAACCAATAATACATTATCAACTATTAATTATATGGGCATCTGCAGACAACTCAAGTTCTAATTTGCGGAACTCAGAGTTGGTAGACTTCTATAAGTTAAACTACAACTAGAAGATAAGTAGTTTATCATGCCATCTATATCACATTCGTAATAATAGAGGTATTCCTTTGACAAGGTAAAGGATTTCTTGGTAATGTACCAGTAAAAACTCAAATTTATTAACCACGAAAACGCGTCCGAACATCACGATAAGATGCTGTTACTGCAATGATGGATAAACTGGTCGAGGATTTGCACCGACTAATAAATAATTGCAAATGCCTTTTAATATTTTAGCTTTCGATAGTATCCAAGATTTTCCAATCAGTCCCATTTTATGAATCTCTAAAGAACTTCAAAGCAGCTTTGTCGATTTCTTTAAATACTATTATTATATTTTTATTGGATCTTTTATACTATATAAAAGATCAAAAAAAAATCACCATGGCTCTACTCAACAGATTATATAAAAATTCCCGTCTCCAACTATCGTCAGCGAAGGAACGAAGGGTAATTTTGTTTATAATATACAGTTTGATTTATTTACTAAGGGTACATATACCTTGACAGATTGATTTCGGAACAAATGCATATTACCAAGAGTATTAAATGCTATTATCGTCTTTTACCTAAAGATCCTGGGACAAATATGTGGATATCGTTCACCTAAAATCAAGCATCTTCCTCGGGAAGCTTGGGAATAAAAACAAACTTGCTTCTCGTATGCATCATATGTCCAGAAGGCTAAAGAAAGCTCATGTGATTGAATTATATTTTCATATTTTATTTCTGGGAATATGTGTGTATATTGTAAGCGCATGGTTCTTTTCCTCTTTCAGATTCATCCGGATTTGTTTGTGTGAATTGAGATTGATTCTATGAGCATTATAATGTGTGTTTTTTTTTTAGTTTGTTTATGCTATTGGGTGGGCGTAAGAGAACGAGTTTATGTGTAAGACCGAAACTACAAGTTTATATATTCAATGTCTTTGCTGCATTTCAGACTTGATTTCAATGTTCCCTTCGTATCTCAATGTCGTTGCAGATAGGCACCGTCAAATTTTTGTTTAATAAGCTTTTTTACATTGTTGAAATTCCACAAACACGGAAAGAATTTATAGATTTGGAGCTTTAGCCGAATTTTTAGGATTTGGATGGGGTAGAGCTTATAAATGTATAATTTATCATGTTCGGATTTTGGATCGGAAAA
>ML777291.1:1609486-1627815 GCA_009831015.1 Picea engelmannii | reverse complement strand
GTATGAATAATATATATTTCACCTATGTATTATTTATCTTAAATAAAATAAATGTTTGTTTGTTAAAAGAAAATTATTTGTGTTTTGAGTAGTTTGTTGATAAATGTAATAAAGATGTTTCAAGGTAGTCTATTTCAGTAACAAAGAAAAACCTTCACTTATACTTAAACCAATTCTTATAAATATTTTCAAATAAAGTATTATAACATGTTACATTATAATTATAAACATGTTATATTATAAATAGATCCATGTCAAACCTAGAAACCTATAATATAAGAAGAAAGTATGGCTCCAAAATTAGGGATTTTTAGAATGGGTAAAAAGTCATCTAAAAGAAATCTTGTTACAAAAATATGTTAGGCCCATTTCAAACCATCACATGGAAACATTGAGTTGTGGATAAAGAAAAAGGAAAACGCATTTTTTTTATTAAACAAAGAGGCTAAGGGAAATTGTGTGTCTATTAGAATAGAATAGATAATATCATTTTTTACTTAAGAGGATGAAATCATTATGTACTATCAATTAAAAGGAATGAATGCAAAGGGACATCAAAATATGGAGGAAGTTTCTCATGCATGTCATCAAAAGAAGAGGTGTGTAATATGGTTCCTACATTAATCTATGAGAGAAAAATATGCATAAATTAAATAAACAAAGTTGCAATAATAAACAACACATAAACGTATAACCATTAGATAATGATTTCTCGGGGAAAATTCATTCTCGAGAAAAAAAAAACACATTCTGAAGCATGCTCAATGTATTATTCAGTGACTGAATGGTTACAATATCTTATAGAGTCTTTGTTCTCTCAACAAGAGTGTTTAGCATAAGGATTCCAAAGAAATTTCGGCAGCATAATCGTAAGTTAAAACTCACACTATGTTTTCTTCCAACCCTAGCACTCAATAAATAGGCATAACAAGAACATAAACCATTTATAGTTTTCCAATTCTACATGATGGAAACTACTAGCAATTAATTGACCAACTATTGTTGCTTAGCATTCATTGTCTGATAGTGATCTACATTTATTACCTGCAACCGCCCAATAGTTATTCCCTGGCACTACTCAAACAAATATTCCTTGCCATTGCTCAACATTTATACCAAGTTATAGCTCAATAATCATTACCTACTCTACTGTAGGACTACAAAGTGTATGACACACCTATCCCAATGTTCTTCCACTTGTCATATACATTGAAAGAGTATAAGGGAGGATGCATCAAACTATGAGCTAATTGTGAGGGGGCATAAGGCCCATAGACTCACAACAACACTTGAATTTACCTATGCTCACCAATTTCATCAATGAATCTATAGTATTCTACAAAGTGTCAACTTTCTCTAGTATCACCTTTCCATCCTCTACCATGTCCTTAATGAAATGGTATTGGATTTCTATATGTTTTTTCTTCACATAAAAGGTCAGGTTATCAGCCAAACAAGTGGCATTGTTACTATCACATTGAACTATAATAACTCTCTAATGTAACGCTACTTATGAGCATATTTTCATAAACCAAATGGCCTCCTTTCAAGCATGAGTAGCTACCATATACTCTACTTCTATAGTGGAAAAAGTGACCATAGCTTGTCGCTTGCACATCCAACTTACTACTCCACCAAATAATCGAATCATGTATCCACTCATATATCTTATTCTGTATGCATCCCCTGCCCAATCAGAATCCACATAGCCCTGTATATCCATTGAGTGTGGGTCCCTTGAAACATCACTATGATAACAAATGGAATATTCAGAAGTACCTCGCAAATACATAAAGACCCTATTTGTTGCAATATAATGTTCATGTCCAGGATTAGCCATGAATCGACTCAAGACTCCCATTGCTTGGGAAATGTCTACAGTTGTAGGACACTGCTCAACTAAAATATTAGTTCCCACGGAAATTGAAACACTCAACGGTGTGCCATGCGAAAACATTATAGCACAAAGTTTACATAGTTACTCTAACTCAACCAAAGTTTTTAATTCTCTCTCTCTCTCTCTCTCTCTCTCTCTCTCTCTCTCTTCCTAAGATATATTTTGTAGCCCCCAATTCCTTCATATCAAATTGTATTGAACACTGAGACTTCAATTCACGAATCACATCCTTACCATTATCAAATAATAACATATCATTTACATATGGAGTGATAACAAGGAAATCGCCACCATCATATTTGTAATATACAAAGTGATCTGATTTGGATCTCAAAAATCTCAATCCTGACACAAAGGAATCAAACTTTTGGTACCACATTTTGGGAGATTTTCTGAGACCATATAAAGACTTTTTTTAATTTACAAATTGATGACTCTTTAACTTTTTTGATGTAGTGAAATGGTTGTGTGATATAGATCTCCCATGTCAAGTCACCATGCAGGAAATGTTGTTTTCACATGATCCATTTGTTCTATATCTAAATCAAAATTTATTGTTATAGATAATAAGAACCTAATAGACGTTCATTGTTAACTTAGCAATTGGGAAAAATATCTCACCAAATTCTTTCCCCTCAACTTGGGAATATCCTTTCACAACCAACCTTGCCTTATTCTCTTCAACGTTTACAACTAAACCGATCTTCTTTTTTGACACCCATTTACTTTCAATGGGTTTTCATCCATCAAGCAATGATACCAAGTCCCATGTATCATTCTTTCTAAGTGAATCCATGGCCAATCTCCATGACTCCTTATCTTCCACCTCCATTTCCTATTTAATAGTTCTTGACTCGTCGGTATTAGCAAATAAATAAAATATACATCTAAAATTAGGCAGACTATAATTATACCTATCTAGTTTTCTTATTTGGTTGAGTGGACCTCCGTAAAGTTTTAGGTGGAGTTTCTTCCTCCTTTACCAAACTCTTTAAATTCTCATCCTCATCAGGTGCATAATGAACTTCTTGTCCATTTTCTAGCTTATCTTTATTGGTCTTAGGTGGTAGTTGAACCACTAACTTATTCTCATCCTCTTATGCTTGCATCACTATGCGAGAGGCGTAATTTATCTGAAAATAACATTCCTACTATATAAAAAATTTACAACTGTCAGATCCAAAATATTGTACCCTTTCACACTAACACCATAGCCTCCATGAAGATACATTTCATAGCCTCTCTATCCAAAAATTGGGTTGCTTCTCCTTAGGCACATGAGCATATGCCTCACAACTAAAAACATGAAGATGTTGAAGTGAGGGATTCTTACCCATACAAACCTTCATAGGGGTCTTATCCACAAGAGATGATGTGGGAGACTAGTTAATCAACTAACATGTAGTAGAAACCACTTCTACCTAGAAATTATTTTCTAAGCAAGCTCTACTAAGCATACTCCTAGCTCTCTCCATCAACATTATGTTCATCCATACTGCAACTCCATTATGTTGAGGGGTATATGGATTTTTATTTTGTCTTCCAATGTCATTCTCCTTACCAAAATCATCAAACTATGCAAAACAAAACTCACTGCCATCATCATTCCTCAACACCTTAATATTCCCACCAGCCTAATTTTCCAAGAGAGCTTTAAACTCCTTAAACTGACTAAAAACCTCAATTTTAGTTGTTATAAAGTATACCCATGTCCTTCTAGAATAATCATCAATTAATGACACATAATACAAATCCTTAGAAATAGAAGGAACTTTAATTGGACCAAATGCATTGAAATGAATTAAGTCCAACCACCCAGAAGTTTTGTGAGAACTAGAATAAAATTGAACACGATTTTGTTTTCCATACATGCAATGCCCACAAAAATCTAATTCAATAGCACAATCATGCAATCCATCAACAAGAATTAATTTTTTCAAGGCGTGTAGGCCCTTATCACCTATATGGCACAATCTTTGGTGCCATAGCATTTCCTACATGTAACTTTATTTTTTAAGCAATAGGTTGGTTAGGTACCTAGAAAGCATGGCCATCAAAAGTAGATATAGGTTCTGATTGTGAAGGTGTAAATCCTATAGATCTCTCCATTGTAGAAATCAAAGAACTATTACATTGAATAGTGCATGCCTTCTTGGACCATCTTACACCCTTGGAAAGTACCATAGCTCCTTGGACCATCTTACACCTTTTGTTAGCAAAAATAACCTACTCACCTACATCATTAAGTTTTCTTACTAATAGTAGGTGTTGCTCCCTATACATACTACAACCTTTTACCCTTTATTTGTATCCTATTCTATCAAAACTTGTTCTTGTCTTCTTTAAAAAAAAAATATGTTCCCTCATAAGCCCATTTTTCTTAAGTTTCTTATGTATTTACTTTTTTTGATCATCTAGGGTGTGATTGTCTTGCTTATGTTTATTTTCATTTGCTTCTTGTAAGATTGGATTGAACATTTACATGTTTTGGGTATGTCGCATCGGAATGTTAGTCACATTTTAATTAAAAAGGTGTATTTTTCCAAAGTTTAAAAAGTGTGCAAAGTCACTACAAGAATGTTGTCATTCTTGTAGCACCCAAAGGCATCATTATTTTGAGCAGGATTTTATTATGAAGATCGTGTTAGTTGTTACAAATTCATGCAAAAGATCATGCAACTTTGGTGGCATTTCATTAACCCTCATAGCGTGTTCTAATAAACATTGATATGTACCTATGAATCTGATTCATTTGTTAGGCCACAATCTCAAGTACTTAGGGTCATGAGTTAAATTTCACCATAACTAAATCATGGCCTAATATTATTTGCAACAAAAAACCTTCTACGTTCATTGTATGTGCAAGAATATCCATAAACCTGATTGAGTTGAAACCCTAGCATTTACAAGAGATAGAGATCACAGTCAGCATGATGGTGCCCAAGAAAGGTGGTAAAGTTAGTTGTTTGTAAAAAGTAGGGTCGAATTGTTGGAATATTACCTCGATATTGTGCATAAATTCATTGACAAAGGTTGGTTCGAGTTATGTTACACTTTCCAAGGGCATCATGGGGAAATTTCGATGTTATTTGCAAAAAAAATTGATGGGTTTCAAACTCAAGTGGGAAATGTATTAATTCATGTTACAGAGCATTCAATAGGAGCAGCATGTCACTTTCCTATATAGGGTGAAATATGGAGGAAGAAAAGTAAATTATCTGTAGACCTGTGCAAACAATTTTTGGTATCATAACATCATGATCCAAATTGGAGCCAAGGGATCCCAAAAAAGTGGTTAAAGGAAGAATGGCAGAGCGTTTTGTCAATAGTTAAGAGGTACATAAACTTTGAGGGTAGGTACTCTTATGTTTATTGTTACCATATGATAATTTTAAAGCATTTGAATGGATATGAACAAATGAACTTGCCCTTTTACCTGTTGAAGAGACTAACCAAAATGGGAAAGACAGTGCAGAGTAATCCAAGAACTGTTGATAAAAGTTTATTTCATCAAGGATTGATTAAAATGATAGTTCTTTATGCATTGATTGAAGTTCAAGTGTCCTGGAGACAATTGTTGACCTTCTTAGGGTTCGATGAACAAGGTTCAAAAATACAAAAAACAACATCTGACGAAAAACCTAGGGTTTCAACAAAGAAGGATGATACCTCGAAGAGCACTCTAAAATTACAAGAAAGCTCTCATGTAGCTAGACAAACTAGATCCAGCAAGATAAAATCGATGGTACAACAGGAGGAAGAAGTCAAACAAACGCATGAATCCTCTATTTCAAAACATGATTTTATGGGTTATAACAGGGTTTGTACAAGAAGAATCATCGGGCAAAAGGAAGAGCAATTAAAAGAAATGAAAATTGAACCAGAAACAAAGATCCATGATGTACCTGTTAACAATTCCCCACAAGTGAGACAGAGCAAAAGGAGCAAGGGTAAACAGCCTGTAAATTATCCTAGCATGCCTAAAACAAAAGCTACAAACAAGTTGAGACTCAAAGGCTTTGTTTAAACCCTCTTTGAAGAAAGGATATTATGATCATTTTATATGATGATATCATAGAGGAAATTCATAAGAAGACCAGAAAGGGGAAAAAGAAGCAACCAGTGCCAAAAGTCAAATCTTCTCTCTTAGATGACGAGACCCCTAAAATCACCAAGCAAGAAAGGTTGGCAATCCATACACTGAGGGATATGCCAGAGATGATAGAATTTTACATGGGAAAAGGAGCACCTAGTCTACTTGAGTCTGCAACAGAAGACATTATTGAGGAGAAATCTACAAAGGTACACAAGAAGGAAAGGAAACCTAGAAATCCCAAGTTATCAATTGACTTAAATAGACCTGCACTAGAAAAAAATCAATAAGAACTTGCACTACAAGAAAATCAAGAAGAACATGTGATTAGGAGTAAAGATGTGCTGACACCTGAAGGTTATGATGCCATTCTTCCAGACCTGAGGCGGAAAAATAAAAGGCTTGTGATACATAATTCCAAATTACAAACTAAAGTCCAGAAGTTGAAATAGAAAGAAAAGGAAAGTCTATGAATTCTTAAATAAAATCCCTAAGGCTGCAACAAACAATAATTTTGCATAACTTTATTTTGCAGGATGAGGAGAAAATGTAGGGAAGTTGAAGATTTTGCAGGTAGATTTGACCACATGGATAAATCCAACTGGGAATTATATATTAGTTCCTTTTGAATTTCTTTACACAAACAAATGATAAGAATCATGATCTAGGTGGGTATTGGTGACCACCCACCTGTTCCAACTAGCTCCTTTTGCCATTTTTTATTTCATCACGTTCTTTTGGACTTCTTTGTAATTGTGGGTTATACACTTATGGGGTTATCTGAAGCCCTACACATCTTCCAGGTGGACATTGGTGGCCTCTCACCTAATCCAACTGGCTTATTTTGTATGTTTCCATGTCAGCACATCTTTTTGTACTTCTAGGACCGTTTTGGAGCCCTAAACAGTGTTATTTGGCTTGCCACAGTCAAACTATAAATGGAGTCAAATTTTGACAGCATAATGCGTAGTTCTCATTTCCAACGGGCTATCACGTGCCTAAAACGAATATCGTATGCAAAAGTTACGACCCCGAGAAGTTAATGTACTAACTTACCCAAACGGGGCCCACGTGAATTTTCGTGTTTCATCTCCTAGGGTTAGGTTTTTGGATGTCTAGGGTTTTGTCATTCTTGTTTAAGATAAAAAGGCCTTCAGGTCCTCATTGTAATCATCTTCTTTCGAATGAATGTATCCGTCAAATCTCTTCTCATAGATAAAGCTTCTACCATTCTAGTGAGTCTTGCACTCTGTATTTTTACAGTCTCTTTACAATTATTTCATTAATATAAATCAAGTATTGTTGTATTTCTTTGTTCCTAGCAATTTTCATGAGTAATTCATTGAATATCTCTGCTTTCATTTCGTTCCGAAAATAATATGGATCAATGGTACCAGAGCAGGATACTCTTGATTGTTTTTCAGCGCATGTCCCCGACGAGGTCTGAGTATAGCCAATTGTGTCTCGAGTTTGTCTCTCTTGAGGACACTCACTCTCACATGCCCAAGAAACCCTCGATGGTGGCAGAAAATAAAAACGGCGGAGCAGAAGATTCTATTAACCTCTTACTTGAGCAAGCTCTCGCACGATAGAGGGACGAAATGATGGATAATTTTTCACACATCCTTCAACGTTTTTCGATAGCAACAGGAGCATCTTCATCCAGCGTCCATTTTGGAGGAACTTCTCCCTTCAAGGTATAATTTAATTTTGATATTCCCATATTTGAAGGTCAGATAGATGTGGATGCCTTAGAAAAACGATTAAATCTATTAGAAGGTTATTTCTTTGTTTAAAAATTTTCCAACAAGGAAAATATCACCTTCGCACTCCTCAAGGCTCTCCCCCATGTCAAACATTGGTGGGAAACTTACTGGGAGAAAATTTCCACAGAGGAATCTGGAATATATGGGCCCGAGCCCACTTGGGTTTTTTTTGTGGATGCAATCAAAGAACAGTACTATCACGTTGATAACTATGAAGACCAATACATGAGATGGACCACACTGTGGTAAGAGAAGAGACAAATAGTGTCGGAGTTCACAAATACTTTACATACCTTGCGCACCAAGCTGGGTATCAAAGACTTCAAGCGACATCTAGTTCTGAAATATCGTGGGGCTCTACATAGGTACATCCAAAATGAAATGGATTTCTTAAACATCTCATCATTGGAAGTTGTCTATCGATATGCTATCAAAATCGAGCAGAAATTTAGGCACGAGAACAAATGGGAATTTGGGTCTACAAATCTGCGACAACGAAAGCATGGTAAAGACGACCCTAACCAACAACCTCTAGAAAACCAGTCCAAGACATGGGACAAAAAGGGTAAAGGGAAGACGAAGAATGAAACTGGGAAGTGGTGTGACTTCCACAAAAACCTATGGCACAACACCGATGAATATTGCTCGAAATAGTCATTGGTGGTCGAGGTCAAAGATACAGAGCCGAACCCTGATTTGGAATTTGATCCAGAAAATATTGAAAATAGACAGATCATTGATGCAGACCCCATTGCCACTGTCACAACCACAACAATTCAACCAGAAGAATCAGTAAATCCTGAAGAGGGGGAGCACCTCTTCCATTCACAAATGTGGGTGAAGGGGACCCCTTTACATTTCATTGTTGATAACATCATCCAGAAGAAACTCATCTCAGCTAAGGTCATCAAATATTTTGGGTTGTCGACAACACCACACCCCAAGCATACAACATCGAGTGGCTTCACCAGGGATGAGATCTATGTGTCATCCAACAGTGTCGCATGTCCTATGGCATCCATCCCTTCAAGGATGAGGTAGTGTGTGATGTTTCCCATATTGATGTATGTGATGTGGTTTTGGGCCAACCATATATGTGGATATGTCATGTTGTCTATGAGTCTAGACCCCATAGTGTCATTATTACTCTAGGAGGTTAGATCTATCGGATACCAGAGGTAGTTCCGACTACTGCTCCACTAAATCAGTGTCGCAAGGTAATCTCTCATACTGCAAAATTCATCCTCTTCACGGTCTGTTCAAAGGATGCATAGAAGACCGCTACAACCATTGCATCCTCAACACCTTCTATCCAGCAAAAACAAATTGTCAAAGAGAAAGAAGATATTATTTATTCACCTACAATGGTTCATACATAATGCCCCGTCAAACCGAGAGACAACGGGTTGGTGGAGCATATTCAACCCCACCAACAACCGATTTGTGACAGTCTTCCACAGACCAAGCAACACAACTTCTCCACAAAGCACGCATCTCACCGAGATTCAGATTCAGAACATGCTTTCCCCTCTTCCTTGGGCACTCAACGCAATGGAGACCATTGCTTCCTAAGGGGGGAGGATTGATCCAGGTGGATATTGGTGGCCACCCACCTATTCCAACTGGCTCATTTTTCCATTTTTTAGTTCAACACGTTCTTTTGTACTTATTTGTAATTGTGGGTTCTACACTTCTTGGAATGTCTGAAGCCCTACACATCTTCCAGGTTGGTAATGGTGGCCTCTCACCTAATCCAACTGGATTATTTTGTATGTTTTCATGTCAGCACATCTTGATGTACTTCCAGAGTCATTTTGGAGACCTAAAAAGTGTTATTTTGTCTCACCATAGTCAAATTGTAGATGGATTCAAAGTTTGATAGTGTAATGCATAGTTCTTGAAAAGACCTTTCCAACATGCTATCGTGCACCTAAAACGGAGATCGTATGAAAAAGTTATGACCCCGGGAAGTTAATGTACCAACTTACCCAAACGAGGCCCACGTGACTTTTGGCATTTCATCTCCTAGGGTTAGGTTTTTGGATGTCTAGGTTTTTTGCATTCCTGTTTAACACAAAAAGGCCTTCAGAGCCTCATTGTAATCATCTTCTTTTGAAATAACATAGTCGTCACATCTCTTCTCATAGATATTGTTGTCACCATTCTAACAAGTCTTGCACTCTGTATTTTTACAGTCTCTTTACAATTCTTTCATTAATAGAAATCAAGTATTGTTGTATTTCTCTGTTTCTGGCAATTTTCATGAGTAATTCATTGAATATCTCTGCTTTCATTTCGTTCTGAAAATAATCCAGATCAAATCAGCTTATTAGTTTTCACAAGATCATTTTCAAGGATTTTATCTTACTATGAGGATTTTCCTCCTAAAAAACATATTTTTGTTTTGACCTCACATGAGGTAATTTGAATGTAATGTTTATAGTCAAGGAATGTAATTAATGGGTTGCTATGTTTTGGGATCTAGATCCAAAAGTGAAACCTCTTCTTTTTGTATAAAATTAAGTTCATATTAAGAGGTAAGGGTTCTCGTTTAGTGGTGCTATAGGACATATTGACCTGAATTGTACACCTAGAATCTGCTACACTTTACACTCAATGGAAAAAGCATTATGATGGTTAGATTGTCTCATTCTTTTGTTAAATTTCTTCTCTCTTACTTGAAATGCATTTGAATCTTTTTGTGAAGCATTTGATTTATTTTGTTCATGTTGAATACCGGTAAAGATTTTGTTGTTTGCTCAATTGTTACAGAACTTGTCTTTAAGTATTTATTTCTTATTTCTGAATGATATTTGTGATCGAGATTCTTCTATGTAAGTGAACATATTGTAAGCTTGCAGTTTCTTTTTCTTCTGTTTAAATATCCTTATCTAGTTGATCAGAGTGATTTTCATTGACTAAGTGAATGTGGTGGAAACTTGACTTTGTAACCAAAATATTATGTTTCCTAATTCATCCACTTCTTGACCCATAAAACAATCTATAAACCTTAAAATACCTACAAACATAAACCATTGCAATAACTGAGGTTACCTAGCTTTCCCTTGGAATTCAAGGAAAACTATAAGGACTAACAGTAGGTTTCATGCCAAACCTAGAATTTGAAAAAAATCATTGATCCCCTTTACTCTTGCATTAAAGAATCTGATCAAGACTACCATGGGCAACCATTCTCAGAGGAGAGTCATCACCAATGTATACCATCCCACCATCATATTTCTTATACACTAAAAACCAATGTTGATGGGAAGTCATATGGAAGGAAGCTCAAGAGTATATCAACCATGCACTATGGCTTGCATGGGTTGCCAAAGCTGCAACAAATGCATCTTCATCATCCTCTTGAGAAGAATTTTTAGTCTCATCATTATAATCATTATTTCCCTTCTTATTCTTATTTTTATCTTCCTCGCAATCTCTTCTAAAATTCCCGACCTTGTCATTGTCCCAAAATTTTTCCTTGGAATTTCCATGAGACTTAGGTCTCCCATGGGTTTTGGATCTACCATTTTCTCTCTTCTTTCCTTTATCCTTCGATCTTCCATGAACAACCATTGTCTCATTGGTGGATTTAGAATATTTCTACCTCACCTCCTATGAGAGTAAATCAACTACAACCTCATCAAGAACTAGTATTTTTACATTGCTTCCAATGTTCATTACCAGGTTGTCCCATGAATTTGGCAAAGAACACAAAAGGGTCATACAATGATCCTCCTCATCCATCTTCACTCCAACTGAGATCAACTAGGTCAAAATAGTATTAAATGTGTTAATGTTCTTAGCTACGAAATCGTCATCACCCATTCTCAAAGCGAACAACTTTTTCCACAAAAATATTTTATTAACCAAGGATTTAGCCTAAAACAAATCCCCCAACTTCTTCCAGAGATTTTCTACAACTTTTTCTTCACAAAAGTGAAATAATACCAAATCATCCAAACAGAGCCTGATAAGGCTTATTGTCTTTCTCTCCAACACCGCCCACTCTTCATCTTTCATACTAACAAGTTTGGTTCCAGATACTCTAACCCGTAGATCTCGATCTACAAGAAGATCCTCCATATTGAGCTTCCATAGCTCAAAGTTAGTACCATTATCTCCATTTCTAATCTAGACATGCTCGTCATTTCTCTACAACAATATTTCCTTCTATGCAAGCTCCCACTCAAACCAATATTGGATCAAAAAACCTTGTTCATGACACCTTGGATCTAAGATGATCACGATTTGATACCAAATGAAAGGAAGCAGAGGTGTGGACTATACTTCCTACACTAATCAATGAGAGAATAATGTGCATAAATTAAATAAGCATAGTTGTAGTAATAAATAACATAGAAACATACTACCATTAGACAATGATTTCCTAGGGAGAACCCTTTCGAGAGAAAAACCCCACATTGTGAAGAAGACTCAATGTATTATTAAACAACTAAATGGTTACAATACTTTAAAGAGTCTTTGTGCTCTGAACAAGATTGTTCAATGGTAGCATAAAGATTATGGAGAAATTCCAGCACCATAACTTTAAGTTAAAACTCACACTTTGTATTACTCCAACCCTGACACTCAATAAATAGGCATAACAAAACCATAAACGATTTATTGTTTTCTAATTCTACATGTTGGTAGTTAACTACCACTACTTTGCATTCATTGCATGCTAGTGATCTTCATTTATTCCCTACCACTACTTAGTAGTTATTCCCTAAAAATATTTACTTGAGTATGTTATTACAAGTTTTACATTTGCTATTAGTAAGAATTTAACAAGTTATAAAGGGAACATTATGAAAGAAAATGTTTTCGATAACAATACTTTAAAGAGTCTTTGTGCTCTGAACAATATTGTTCAATAGTAGCATAAGGATTATGGAGAAATTTCAGCATCATAACTTTAAGTTAAAACTCTCAATCCGTATTCCTCCAACCCTGACACTCAATAAATAGGCATAACAAAACCATAAACTATTTATTGTTTTATAATTCTACATGTTGGTAGTTAACTACCACTACTTAACATTCATTGCATGCTAATGATCTTTATTTTTTCCCTACCACTACTCAATAATTATTCCCTAAAAATATTTACTTGAATATGTTATTACAAGTTTTGCATTTGCTATTAGGAAAAATTTAACAAATTATAAAGGAAACATTATGAAAGAAAATGTTTTCAATAATCAAAAAAACATTTTGAAAAAGAAAAAAAAATAATTATTTGTGTAATCATAATTCTTCTAACACCATAATCTAATTTAATTAATTATTTTCATAAAAAAAACATTGCATATATCTTATTAATTATATATTATTATAACTAATAAACATACTTATATGCATATGTTATTATGACGAATAAACATGCGTATATGCATGTACTCTTTGTAATATTACAAAGAAATCCAAACACATAAACCAAAGAAAAAAATTAGATATATTTATTATTGAAGTCTCAATAAATATCATAAAAGTTTCCACTTGCAATGAAACTTTGAATACATAATATATTAAATTCTTAACTTATGATATCTTTAAAGAATATAAATGAATATAAACATTGTATGGTCTTTACAAGTCTTTAAAAATCTTTTCCCAACTCTACATTTAGGGATTTGAAAATATGTGTCTTTAAATATATAACTTGTTAAATTCTAAATTTTATTTATTTATAATTTCCCTAAAAAAATTCAAAGATAAATTTTAAACTTTATTAGTTCGATTTCGTTTAAGATATGAATATGATTTCCTTGAATTGTAAATTTTTGCAGCTTACAATTAATAAAATAGATATGGAAAGAAAACTAAAGTATAAGCATTATAAAGAGATAACAAATAAATACATATACATAACACCTAATCACATATTTATTATTATTATTATGAACAAATAAAATTATAAATGTTATAATTGTTTTAAAAAATAAAACAAATAAATATATTTTTAATAAAATAATTAAAATATATATTATTAAAATTTTATCTTTGTTTGAAAATTTATTTCATCTAATGTAATTTTTTAATATGATTTTCATTCTTTCCCTTTCACAAATCTAAGGTTTTTTTCATAACCACCATTTATACTCATTTAAAAAAATTGAGTTTTTCTTCACTGACATAAACATTGTTGTATTCTACATATCAGTATAGAGTTTTATGTCCATCAAATTATTAATTATATTCTCAGACAAAATTATAAAGAAATAAATATTTATAAGAATTTATATGAATATGTACACATAAAAGAGAAGGAAAAGAGGCATCAATATCAAATGGTCTAATAATTGTGTAGTATTCTCCAACTCTTTAGTATGGAGGCTTCACTAAGTAGACAATACATTAACATGTCCATTCATAAATGGGGTTAAAAATAGGGTCAAAACCTTGGGCAATATATTGAAGTGTATTCAGGGGTGGAGGGGGGTTTTTAATCATATGCACCAATGTACACATTTAGGGGCGGGAAGGGTGCGCGCGCTCAAGGAGGGAGGGTTGGAAATACAAAATGGTCGAAAATCCAAATCCGGTTCATTTTTTTACATAGTTACCTCTCACAACGAAACCCTATCTCGATAGCAAACAACAAAACCCTAGCTCGATAGAAGACATTCAAGGTTAACGAGATCATTACGGTTTAAGTCTTCCTGATAGAGAGAAGCAGACAAATTGGTTGCAGATGATGACCATGAATGAAGGAAGATATATCATGACCTAGTAAATGATTCTCCTTGATGGAGCATCGATTTGGAAATAGAAGATCATAGTACTATGGTGAAACCACACTATGGGTTACCATTGTAGTCTATTGCGGATGACTATAATGATAGCCCCTCAACGGAGTAATCCTTGTTTGGGTTTTACTCAGGGTATTTAGTGGCTACCACTTAAAACGATTTGGTGGTATTTTCTCATTTCGTCGCCAAGATTACAACTTTAGAAGATTTGAGATTATGTTGCTTTGACTCATCTTTGCGAGTTTCAATTGTTGATCAAACTGACTCTCATATTTTCCAATTTCAATTGATGATCCATCAAAAGTAACCTTCTTAATTCATCACTTTAGTTTCGTTTAGTTGAGTATTTGAGCCACATGACTCTTCATCGTGGGCTTGTCTCACTCACACATTCAACGAGATGCTTGAGTTGCATGACTTTTCATGTTTGACTTGAGCAATCTTGGAGGGTATAAACAAGGGTGATCATTCCCTCCTCTTCCCAACTTAGCCTCACGGGGTTGAAATGTTGATAACCTAAGGTCAATTTACACCATCTCATGATGATATTGGACAGAACCATTCAGTGGTATGTTCCTAGTTTTGATTTAATTCTTTCAATCTACCTTTTAAACAATGCATTTTGCAACCTTGCATTATCATCTGTGAACATAATTTCAAGTTGATTCTTGCTTGCATATGGTTGGCAATCCTATTTTTGAAGAACAATCTTGGGAATACCCTGATTATCATCTTAAGAATTGTGCTTATTATTGTATATCTTTAGGTGTCTTTAATGATCGTACAATAAAATTCATATTCCATATCACACTTCATGGGCTGGTTGCCACCTGGTATAGTTCCATCTCACCTAACCCCACCCTTGGTTTGGTAGGTATCTTTATGGCATTTCGGACTCAAATTATTTTTTAAGCCAAAGGCCTTGGGGTTTGACTTTAAATTTTTCCTATCATTCCATGTTGTGAATTTTGTTGTGGACTTCTTGATCCCTTGACCTGCCAAGTATTTTCAGAGGCCAATTAGGAATACAAGGAAAACACTAGCCTCTTTTTGTTAGGACAAGAAGATAGTTGTCCTTTTGAAAATTCACCCTTGGAGCCATTAGGGAATTGTGACAAGTTGCATTTTGATTATTCTTTTACTCATGACTCATAAGTTATTGATGAGATCAAATTTGAGGATGGCATCCATGCTCTCCTTGATAATGAGGCTATTCATGATGCCTTCCTATTTGATGAATCACCCTCTTCGAAGCTGGTATTGAACATTCCCATGGTCCTATTTTCCATGTACAAGACCATATTGACTATAAACATTTGATTCATGACCAACATGCCAAGGTCCTTAATTATTTCCTTAGAAAGTCCCCTTCTTATGATTTATTTAATGAAATTGTGTTTGAGGGTGGATCTTATGAGGGGGAGAACCCAAATTTATATCATGAAATTGCCTCCAACTCTCCTCTCTTTGATGATTACCCCCATATAGAAACCTTTGAAGATGAGGAAGAAGACCCAAGGTTCAATGTAATTTCTGTAAATTTTTAGTTTTGGGACATGATAAATGATCTTTTTTCTCATCCTTGCCGATATGAAAACATACCTTTTCTCAACCAGGTTGACCTGGAAGATTCAGAACACAAGAATGATACCTTTGATAACGAGTGTGATCTTGAAGTCAAAAACTTTTCCTTGAATCTGAACTTGACATACCCCTACATGATTAACACATTGATTTTGATTCATGCTAGTTTATCATGAATATTTGAATGAGGAGCATGAGTTTGAACTTCAATAAGAGGAGGGTTATAAGTGTGCCTTGGAAGTAAATGAGGAAACAGTTCAAAATTCACTAGGGTTAATGCGCTTTTTAGTTTTTATAGGCAAGTGGCCTCTATCGCAATTTTAATTTCCCACCCTTGTCCTTCAAACTATGAGAATTATTTAGAGATAACTCAAACCTATGAGATCATTGATGATGAATATTACTATATTCACGATGAGTATCCCATAGGGTAACCTATTGATTCCAAAGGGATTGTCCTTGATCTTCCAAAAGAGGAGATGAACCCCATTACCTTTGATTGATGTTATTCCATCCTTCTACCAAAACCCATTCCTAACCTTTGTGTTGAAGCCTTGATATTAAACCCTAATGCATATGATCATTCTAATGATTATGATATGTGGTGTGTGTTGACACCCAAAAGCACAACATGGAATCCATGCCTGCAAATGGGTTGCAATGCTTTATTACTTATACATATTTAATAATATACTAAATAGGTGGGCCCTCGTTGTGTGAATAGTGATGAAAGATGATTTTATTTGATTGTGCTCATAGTTCTCTTGTAAATATGATTCTATAGTTTGAAATTTGAAACTGCTTCCGTGTGAAATAAATGAATGATGGTGTATTGGCGATTTAATTAATTTTAAAGGGGAAGGGGAAAATGTTGTTTTAATGAGAATCTTGGTTTATTCTTGCTAAACATATAATTTTTTTGATATTATGGTAGTTGTGGGAGGTATTAAACCTCCACGTGTAACCCTGACAAGAATAGAATATTCTGGGAAGCAAGAATAAACCCTAAAGAATTGGACATAACCCTAAAAGACAAGTCGGCTAAAGAAAATAATTAATATTGAGTTTTTAGCCTCCAGAAAGAGAAGTTGAAACAGAAAACTAAGGAAGAGCAGTATAAATACAGGATGTCAGAGCTCATTTGGACACACACAGCTCGCAACTGCGGAAATCTAGTGCGCACTACAGAAATTTAGTAAGTGTGCAAGTATGGAGAGTAGTTGCAGCTGCAGCGACTGCAACTTGTATTTTCGGTTTTAGGCTTGGACTTTCTCTTGGTTATGGTTTGGAATTTATGCCTTGTGCGCTAGCTTTGGAGAGAGGTACGCTACATTGATTAGCTATTAGGCCTAGGGTTTGCTTCCAGAATTATTCTTTGTCAAGGTTAAGGTGCTCAAGGTGTGTTCAGCCTATGATTGGGGGACAATATTGCTATATTGTCTATGGTTAAATGAGAACACCTATTTTTCTAACAGGTTATGGTCCCACACTATCTTCGGACAATCTAACCACTGGAATATAGATTGGGAGGATTTTCTCAATTACAGTTGCAGTAGCAGTCAAAGTTTTTGTTGCAGAAATGAAACCCTAACCCTCTTGTTGAGGCACCTTAAGTGGAGAAATTGACCTAATTTCTGGATAACCTAGTGCGCCCTAGCCTAGCGCACCTCCTGGTACTCTCAGCATGACAAGACGTCAAGTTTGATTTTTTGGTCAAAGTTAAAGGTTGACCAAGTCAAAGTTGTCATGACTTACTCTATGAAGTTAGTAAACAAGTTAGAAGGGGATTCTAACTTCAGAGCATGGAAGAGAAGGATTGACCTCATCCTTGCCAAGAATAAAGTGTTGGATATCATGAAAGGAAAGATCGTGGAACCATAGTTTGAAGAAGAAAAAGAGAAGGAACCTCAGAATGTTGCAATTATGGAGAAGTTCAAGGAAAATGACATCAATGCCATGACTATCATAGTAGACTCTGTAAAAGACCACTTGACACCCTACATCTCTCATCTTGACTCATCTAAGAAGATGTACGATGCCCTAACTAACCTATTCTCGGTCAGAAATATTGGACAAGTAATGAGTCTAAAGAATGAGCTATGTGACATGAAAATGAATGATGATGACAACATAACATCATACCTTGTGAGAATATCTCAGTTAAGAGATCAACTACAAGCTATTGAAGAAATCATTTCAGAGAAGGAACTGGTAAATATAGTACTCAATGG